>PVJS01005882.1:0-62229 GCA_004027185.1 Glis glis
CCAGAGCCAAGTTTCTTTTTAAGAAACTGTCACTTTTTTTTTTTTTTTTTGCAGGAAGGAAACCAAATCCTGCATTTGCATCACTTAAATAATTGATTCTAAAGGATTTTCAATCAAAATGGAACCAGATCTGATAAAACCTAAATGCAAATTTGCCTCCTCCTCCTCCTCCTCCTCCTCCTCCTCCTCTTCTTCTTCTTCTTCTTCTTCTTCTTCTTCTTCTCTTTTGCAGTTTTATAACTTTGACTATTGGCGGTTAGTTCTCATCCATATTGACTGTCTGTAGATTTTTGAACATGATAACAGAGACATTGGTTACCAAAGTATAGTTTGTTTGGTGAATCATCATCCTCATTATATTTCCTGGACATTCCCGCAGGAGTATGATATGGAGCATTCCTTATTCCTTTGGCCCAGACGGCTTTGTTGAGCCTGGTATCAGTGCACACATCTGGAGGCCCTGTCTCCTTCGTAGTACATTTCTAGATCTCTTTGAGTGGCCGAGGGGCGTGCTTCCTGGAGCCCACGCCATTGATGTGCTTGTGAATATTGATAGTGTACCACCTCGCTGGTCACCTCGTGGATGGCAGAGCGGCCCTTCTTCTCACCACCCTTACTGTGTTCCTTTTCATATTCTCCGTTTGCAAACTTTTTCATTGTTATTGCCACTCAGTTTTCTTTTTATTGTGGCAAAATACATACAACACAAAATTTACCACATTAAGCATTTTTTTTTTTTTTTGCAGTACAGGGGATTGAACCCAGGGGTATTCTACCTCTTGAATCCAGGGGCGTTCTACCTCCGAGCTACACCCCCAGCCCTATTTTTTATCCTTTATTTTGAAACCGGGTCTCACGAAGTTGTGGAGGGCCTCACTAAGGAGAGAGAGAGAGAGAGAGAGAGAGAGAGAGAGCTGAGGCTGTCCATGAACCCGGATCCTCTGGTCTCCGCCTCCCAAAGTACTGGGATTACAAGCGTGCGCCACCATGCCCGGCCACATTAAGCATTTTAAAGTGGGCAACTCTGTGGCTGTTAGTTCCTTGAAAACCGCATGGGTCCGTGCTCCACCATGGGCAGTACCCACAGAGGACATTCCTCAGCACAGGGGCTCTGCCAGTTGGCCCTTCTGGAAGCTCCATCTGGACTTGGCACCTGCTCAGATTCACCTGAGCAGTGGTTGGGACCAGAAAGGAAGACTACAGGATTGGAGAAAGCCCTTGGTCTAATTTTCTAAGCTCACCGAGAAGCAAAGACTCACTAAGAATACCTTTAATAAGCTAAAACTTAAAATGTTGTCGTAGAAAAGAAACCAATTACTTTCTTACACATTTCTGCCATGTAAAAGAATATTTTATAATAACATGTACCAGTTTTGGAATTCATAAAACAAATAAAGTTAGCCTTTTGATTTAGTCTTAAAGGAGATGGCCAAATAATCAGCATTTTTCTAAAAGTGTTGTTCAAGACTGTCAATGATATTACCCAGTGTCTTTTATGTTTCATAGCTGCTTAATAAATTAAACATAGAACTGTACATTAAGTAAAACATTCTTCTTGCTTGAGAACTATAATGTCCCTAGAAGTCATAGGTTTTAGTCTTCGGCTTGACTTCCAGGAAACTCAGAGACAAGTCTGGAACTCAATTATTCTATCTAGTCCCTGGCTGCTTATATAATTATTTGTAGTTACCTGGTTTTTGTAAACATTCCCCCCGCCAAATTTTTATGTGTACATGTATTTTTTTTCAATTTTAAGCTCCCTGGAAATGTTTTTGGATGTGGACAAAATATCCTTAACAAAGACACATTAGTATTATCCCAGAGCTGTCCATGGATTCTGAGAATTTTATCATAGATGCTGTCTTTGTATGTACTTGCTTGTTCCTGTGTTTTTTTTTTTATCACTCATAGAAACAAAATCTGCAGTCTTGGTGTGAAGTGTCCCTTGGAAGCTTGGCAAGTTCCAGAAACCAAATGCCAGAGTCTCCTTCCATGATCAGGTCTCCATCCATATATAAACTCACTTCCTGCTAGCCTCCCCTGGGCTTCCCCCTAGCCTCCCCTGGGCCTCCCCCCGGCCTCCCCTTGCCTCTCTGAGTGGAGTGGTCATGGGGCTTTCTGCTAGTGGCTTTTGGCTATGCCGATGGCTGGAGCTGCAGGTGACAGGTACTGTTCCAAACTCTAGCACTTGATGGCCTCGCTGGCTGATCTTTTTGCCGTATGTGTTTCTATTTTTTGTTTATCTTGATGTGCTTTCCCCCGAAGGTCTTTGACAGCCTTATTGAGCTGGGTGTGAGGTCGTTTGTTGGAATACACCTGTGTGGTCCAGTGCCTGGGGCAAGATTGGCACTCGGCATATAGGTGTAACTGGAAGGATCGGTAATTCCATAAAGTAGGAGCTGTATGAGCCCACAGGATACTTAACTTTTCATGTGTCCAAAAAAAAAAAAAAATCAACATTTTCTTTGGTGTCCATTATATGCTCAGAATTAAAAGACAAAAATGCTAACCACTACAATCAGGTCCCTTGTCCTAAAAACCCTTCTTCATTAGAGGAGATACACGTGTCACAGTATGACAATCTCCTGTGCCAGGTGATTTTGGATCAGGATGACTTCACCCAACGGTCAGGGCAGCCTATTCAAACCTTTGCTTAGCAGAAATTCCCTGAAAAGCCTTGGAGGAATCGTCTGGACTCTGTTGGTTTCAAGGTCACCTTGAAGGTGAGGGCTGAAGCCCTGGCTCAGTGAGCCAGGACTGGAAAGGGGTAGGAGCAAGGGGCAGAGGTTCGACCTCTGGGGGAGGCAGGGAGGCTACAGGTGGATTTGAGGGGCCCATGACCTGCCTGGTGGTCCAGGTCTCAGGGGGAAGGTCCACCCTTCAGTTGATGGCTCCTGGGGACACACCTCAGGGGAAGGGAGGTGGGCCTGGACTGACGCACTAGGAGAAACAGGCAGACAGTCCCGCTGCTCACGATCCAGCAGTCCCGGCCTCGTGAAGGGCCTTGAAGGGGACAGGGCAGCCCAGATGCTGTCTTTATGGGCTTCTGCTGTTGTTGTTTGTGTTTCATAAAATATTTTAATACTTTGATTTTTTTAGGCAGTGCGTCCTGAGACTTTTAAAATTACTTTGCAAAGCAAGCGTGAAGCCCTGAATAGGAAGTAGACACAGGTAGAAAACGTGGGCTGGCCACAGTGCAGTGGGGGAGTCTGGAGCAGCCCCTCCACTCCCTTTAGGCTGCTTCCTTGAGTGGCAGGCCACGGCCCGAGCGCTGCTGAGCCTCACCAAGCTGGAGAAGAAGCACAGGAAACAAGAACAGGGAGACTGACACTGGAGGATCACAGGTTCGCGGCCAGCCTCAGCAACTTAGCGAGGCCCTCAGCAACTTAATGAGAACCTGTTTCAAAATTGAAATGGGGATGGGGGTGTAGCTCAGAGGTAGAACGCCCCTGAGTTCAATCTCTAGCACCACAAAACAGAAGAAAGAAGAAGAGGAGGAGGAGAAGGAGGAGGAGGAGGAGGAGGAGGAGGAGGAGGAGGAGGAACAATAGCTATGGCAACAACGGAAGTGCCTATGCCCAGGGTTGAGCCTTCTTTGCAGAGGAAGAACAGACATAAAAGGTCCTGCCCCCCTACCCCCGGTCCGTTTCTCCTGGACAGTCCCTGGGAGGGCTGCTGGCCAGCAGGCGAGGGCCTGGGTGCCCTGACGTTCCATCTCGTGCCCAGGGCCGGGAGTGTGTTGGTGTCTGAAGAACTTGACCGGACACTTCTCAGGTTAAGCCACTTGAGAGGTCGGCAGGTTCTTCCACCTGGTTCTGTCTCATTTCTGGGAGGGCTGGAGTTGGCTCGAGTGGCCGCCATTGTTCTTGGGGCGTTGCTCTGTTGAGCGGCGAGGTTTGGAAGGGACTCTGGGTCTTCCCGCCACAGCGTGTGGTCTCCTGAGAAGCCCTACCTGGAAGGGTCCTAGAGAGAACAACTTACCTGCCAGTGTGGGCCACAGGCATGTTAGGAGCCTGTAGGCCGGGTCGAAGGTCCTGGCGGGGGTGGGTTCTTTCCATCTAGTGACTGGCGCATGGGTCGTGAAATGTGGACTCCACATGTGGCACCACTCCACATGGGCTGAATCTGACAACAGTCGTGCTGAGTTGCCCATGAGTCAAGAGGGCATCGAGAAGGTTTACTGGTCATCCCCTGAGCACCTGCTAACCATACCAAGTCCTGCGCCCAACCCACAGAATCTCCAGGGCACCTGGGGTCCGTGTGTTCAACAAACACTCCAGGATTCTCATCCTCAGAAACTCGGGAGCCTGGGACCAGCTCTAGAGACCTGCGTCCCTCTGCGGGTAGAGTGGAGGACCCCTGGGGCACCCAGCATATGGCCTATCCTTGGAACTGGGTGAGTTGGGTAAGTTGCTCTCTCTGGAGGTCTCAGAACTCAGTCTGCTGTCCTTTAGGATATGGGGTCATAGATCTGACTGGACAAGCACACACATGGCTTAGCTTGCTTGCTAAGAAGAAGCTTGGGAGAAGGGGACACCTATTATTGTTGGGCGAGGGCTCTGGAGAGGAACAGGGACACTGAGACTGGCAGGCTCTCCCATAGCAGTCCAGGTCCTGGAAGAAGCGTAAGGGAAGCACAGCTGGAGACGAGGTAGCCCGTCTTCATCCGCAGTGCTTGTACTGATGTGTTGGGCCTGCTCTGGGCTGTCAGGTATTCTCTGAACATGCAATACTTCCTGCAAATTGCAGGAAGTGCTGATGAGCCCGTTTACGGGCTGTGTGATCAAGTTTGATCGCGATCTGGCCAGGCCTCTTGCTGATGCTTGACTTCTCTTCTTCCCAGGGAGAGTGAGAGGGGCCATTCACCAACATCTCCAAGCACCTTCCAAGGAGAGGCAGCTTCATGATAGTGGGAGTTCTCAACACTTGAGTGAGTATTGCAAACGGGATTGACCTCCCAGGAAAGAAAAGCAGTCCGAGTTTACTGCAAATTGAAACAAAGCCATCTTCAGTTTGTGGTTGTCAGGTCACCGCTTGCAGCTGGCCCAAGACTGACACCATGATAGCCCTTCATTCATCTGGCCAAGTTCTGTAGCACAGACGGGTTTGGAAAAATTCTTTCCAGATGCCTGGAGACATTCACCCAGCATCCTGACCCAGCAGCGTGACTTGAAGCGCGCACATCCCGGACGCCCCTTGTTGGTTCTAGGACAGGAAGGCCATTTACTACGTTTTGCAAAGGTCCTGCCTGCAGCTGTCATCCCTGGATGGCTATATGATTATTTCACCCCACTGGAAAGATGCACTTTAATGCCAAAGAAAAGCCAGAGTTTTCTTTTCTTTTCTTTCCTTTTCTTTTCCCTTCCTTCCTTCCTTCCTTCCTTCCTTCCTTCCTTCCTTCCTTCCTTCCTTCCTTCCTTCCTTCTTTCTTTCTTTCTTTCTTTCTTTCTTTCTCTCTCTCTCTCTCTCCCTCTCTTTCTATCCCTTCCTCCCTACCTACCTCCCTCCCTTCTTTCTTTCTTTCCTTTCCTTTCCTTTCCTTTCCTTTCCTTCCCTTCCCTTCCCTTCCCTTCCCTTCCCTTCCCTTCTTTCCTTTCCTTGGAATTGAACCCAGGGCATTCTACATCTGAACTACACTCACAGCCTTTTTTTTTTTTGTTTTTTGTGGCATTGGGGATTGCACCCAGGGGCATTCTACCTCTGAGCTACAATCCCAGCCCTATTTTATTTTTTATTTTGAAACAGGGTCTCTCTAAGTTGCTGAGGGTCTCTCTAAATTACTGAAGCTGGCCTTGAACCTGCAATCCTCCTGTCTCAGTTTCCTATTTTTTTTTTGTGGTACAGGGGATAAAACCCATGGGCATTTTATCTCTGAGCTTCACTCCCAGCCGATTTTATTATTTTATTTTGAAACAGGGTCTCACTAAGTTGCAGAGGGCCTGACTAAATTGCTGAGGCTGTCCGTGAACCCAGATCCTCCGGTCTCAGCCTCCCAAGTACTGGGATTACAAGCGTGCACCACCATGCCTGGCTGTTTCTTATCTTAAAATGAATTATCACGCTTGTCTTTGGATTGAAAGGAGGTGCAGGGATCCCCGACCTCGGTGCAGCACCTTTCTAAGCAGGCTCCATTGCCTGGGTGTGGCCTCCTGATCACTCCATACACTGTGCAGGTGTCATGTTTCCATTTGGTGGAGGATGAAACTGAGGCTAATGGTCACACAGCCAGTCAGACAACACCAGGCTAGAACAGGGGTCAACGACGGAGCCTCTCGGTGACTCCGAGTTGGAGTGCCCCACCAGCCCACGCTGTCTCCAGGCTCTGCTTTCTCTAGGTATTTGACCAGGTACTTTTCTGGCCAATAAATTAAATTTAACTTAGTCCCCAAGAGGGACTGAGGGAATGAATAAGTGTTCCCACCTGGCTTCGCTGTGTTTAAATCTTCCACTGGAAAGGACACGTCTCTTATTTGTTAGTGTCACCGTGATAAATACAAGTGCCGTATTAGCGACGAACATCAGTGAGTAACGAGAATTGACATTTTCTAATTATTAAAATTTTTGAGGGTTCTAGCGGCGATGGTGACACTGATGATATAGATGTGCCCTGGTCTAAGGCACTCACTTTAATGTGTGCGTCTCCCCAACACATAATAATAAATTAAGCAGGCAGGCATTGGCTCTATGTATTTTCCTAATTTATATGATTAATAAAGAAGTACTGGGTTAAACGGGCTACAGCACCAGTGTTGCGTCGGGATGCTGCAGCGTCTCCATTGCCCCCACCTGCAAAGACCGCGCCAGTGAATTCTTCATCTTTTGTTTTTTTTTTTCCAATAAACTTTTCCTTTTCAAACGATTACAGCCATGCCAGCTTTTTACAAGACTATCTGCAAATATGCTGTGCTCCTGTTCTGACTGCAGATGCTCACCCATCCACACCTAATCTTGCCTTTGTCCAGGCCTGTGGGGGAAACAGTTTCCTCAACCAACATGGCCTCCTGCCTCTGCTAGAGTCACACATGTGCATCTCAGTCCTGCGTTTGAGCCTGGATCGTGAGCGTTGGGCTGCAGAAGGCGGCTCTGCGGAATGTCATCTTCTGTTCTGTACTGATTATTTTTTCCAGAATACAGACTAAGATGCTGTGTCTAATTTGGGGGTTCCTGGCATCCTGCTTTTGGGGGTGCACGGTAATGCAGGATAAGGAGGGTTGGTGAGTGTCACCCACAGCTGGAGTTAATTTAGACGCAGGCTCCCCCCAACCCCCCAAGCAGAGCCGGGGCCCATATACAAGTCAAATCTGCTATTTTTCTCTGGGCAATGATTTATTTCCCTCTTAAATTGGCTGGACCAGTTAGTTTTTTATTTTTATTAAGTCACACTATTCTTAAATGAAACTATTGATTTAAAGTCAGCTTAGTGAGGATTTAATTTGTTTTCAGGGGATTAGAGCAGGTAGCATGGGATAATTTTACAATGAAGTGGAGCAGAAGCGCCCCTTCACGGGGGCCTCACCTTTTTTTTTCCCTTGCCAGGCTGCACAGACATTACAAATTTTCAAGTAAATTGTGGAAATACATTCATAAATCAGCCCTAATTCCTCTGCCTGCTTAAGGGAGATTCAAAGGCGTGTTTTCCCGTGACCTTGTCCGGTTGTCCTTCCAGTGACAGTCCCTGAGTCTGATGCGGAGAACACAGGTGTGCGTGCGTGCCCGCAAGCACACACACACAGATTCTTTTTCTCTGGGGTCAGAGGATGACTCTTCTTCTTACTCTACATTGTGTCGCCTTTGTTAACGACGCATTTTCTTTCCAATGCACGTGAAGGGCTGAAGGAGTATGGCGCCATGGCTGCTGGTCTTTTGGCCACGGGCTCCTTCTGGCTCGTCTGCCTGGACATGCCCTCCTACCTTGCCCTCGCCTACCATCCTCCCTCCTAGTCAGCCTCCATCCTTGGGTCTCGCCTTCCCTAGAGGCTGCGCAGCATATCCCTGTGTTCCCAAGGAGGGAAGGAGGAACGCAGGTGGGGTCGGTTCTCACCAGACCAGGGTCTTAAACACCAAGTGAGCTCAGAGATCCACACGGGGCTGGAGACGGTTTTCTGCTGTGTGTCCTGAGGAGTCGTCTTGTCATAGCCAGTCTGCTATCTCCATCTTCTGCTGTCACTATCCATTTCAAAAGGAGTTTTTTCTTTCTACTGAAATCAAATAGACTTAGAGAGATTTTCAGATTAATGGTCCTTGGTCTGGAGATTTCCAAACCATTTTGGTCAATCATTCTGGAAGTCTCCAGGTGTCCCCACCCCCTTTCACCGGACAGCAGGGACATCTTGACAAGCATCAGATGTCCAATCCATCTGGCTACTTCTCAGTCATGGAACTGGGCTGGCGACCTCCTCCTAAGGCATGTCTCCCCAGCAGTAGTGCTGGCCACAACTCCCTTTTCCTCTACAAGAAGTCTTAGCTTCCTGAACATTGGTTCCCTGCCACACAGCATGACAGGGAGGCAGGCAGCTTTTCTCTGGGACCCTCATATCCTTGGCGTCCTCTGCTGAATGAGACTGAGCTGGACTTTGTATAGCACTCTGCTTGACTGCAGAGAGCACGTGGGTTATGGGGGCATGAGACCAGAGAAGCAGAGGGACAGTGGGTCTGAGACTGGATTGCAGCTGCAGATGCAGGGACCTCGCAGCCTCAGGGCCGAGAAGGGCTGATGCAGGTACAGGAGCTCCTCGCCATGCAGAGGTGGTGGGCCATGGCCACCTTGGTGTGAGACCCGAGAAGATTTACCTAGAGGAACTCGGGGCCCCAGTACCAGGGAAGCACAAATGGCAGAGCACGGTGGGCATCATGGCACAAGGAGCGGAACCGGGCAAGGGCTTGTGCAGGGGCTGCAAATGCACAGTATCTAGTGGGCTGACAGAGAAGCTCCTGCTTCCCGCGTAGTCAGAGGCCAGTGCTTCCTGTAGGTGTCTTGAAGACATGGAAAGGGAATACTACAACGAAGAGAGTGGAGCAGCAGCAGAGATGGAGGACCGCCAGCTGAGGAACTCTAGAACACAGCCCTGGAGAATCCCAGTGGCGGAAGGCAGTGAGCGGGCTGGTGGAGAGGGGGGTGAAGCCCAGGAGCTCAGAGATGGCGGGGGTGGTCCATGCGAAGGTCTAACAGTGAGACTGGGATTTACCCATCTGGGTGTTGAAGAGGATACTCACACTTGAATCTTGTAAGCATCACCTTTCAAAAAATAAAAAAAAAGGAGAAATAAAAAGAAACCTTACATGATAGATGAGTGAGTTACAGGAGTTAACTGCATTAAATAAGTTCACGGGTTGTTGCTACAGTTTGGATCTGGGCTATGCCCCAAGGGCCATGTATTGAAGGTTTGGTTTCCAGCCTGGGTCACTACTGGTGGTAGAACTGTTTGGAGGTGGGGCCACCGTGGAAGGAAGTTGGGCCACTGGGGGTGTGCTCTTGAAGGGGACATTGGGAGCTGGCCCCTTCTTGTCTCTCTCTGCTTCTTGGCTGCCATGAATTGGATGAGCCTTCTCTGCTATGCACTCCCAACGCGATGCACTTCGCTGCCACAGGCCCAAAGCAACAAAGACAAGTGACCACAGACCGAGACTCTGAAACAGTGAACCGGTGAACCAAAAAAACCAAAGAAACTTTCCCCCTTGTTGTGTTGATTGTCTCAGGAATTCTGTTACAATAACAGAAAGCTGACGAGCACAGTCATTCGTAGAGTTTTTTAAAACTCTTCATCATCAATTTCTTTGTTTTTAAAGAATATTAAGAGACCTCAGTCAGGAACTGAAAAAGAAAAATCTAGATTGTAAGTAATCCTTTTACTTTTAAATTCAACAAAATCCTGAACACTTGACTTAATTGATAGTGAGGGTTATCCTCCGGGACCTGACTGATCTCCACCCCTACACTACCAATTGTCCACTTGGAGCCCAAACAGGGCACACTCCTAATGCAGGCAGCGTGAGAATTGGTAAATGAGTCTAACTTGAGCACTAAAAACTCTCTATAAGCATAACATAAAAATGGATAAAGATGGATAAAGTAGACTTTACAAAAATTAAAAATTTCTGCCCTTAAGAAAACAAACAAATGCCCCAACTCAGGAAGAATATATCTTCAAAACACTTATCTGATGAAAGACTGGTATTTAGACTCTACAGAGAAATCATAGCTCAATAATAAGAGAATTTTTCAATAAAATACACAGGCAAAGGATTTGGAAGTACCTTAGTCCAGCAAGGCATAGAAATGGAAATCAACACATGAAAGAATACTCAACATCTTTAGTTACTAAGGAAGTACAAACTAAAATCACAACGAGATACTAGTTTACACCTACTAAAATAGCCAACCAAGCAGTCATAGCCAGTGCTGGGGAGTGTGGAGCAACCAGAAGACTCATGCGTTACCTACCAGGGGATGCAGAACGCACCACCACTCTGGAAAACAATTTAACAGGTTCTTCTAAAATGAAATATATGCTTATCAGATAACCCACAATTCTTCTCCCTGGTATTTATCCAAGAAAAATAGAAATGTGCATCTGCACAAAAATGTGTACACATTGAGTTTGAGGGTGACAGAGACAGGAGCTGCCCTTTGAGCAAAATATGCATGGTCTTTATGTGAGCATGCCGGTTGCTTTATCCATAATTGCCCACATCTAGAAAGAAACCAAAAGCCCATCATCTCATAAACAAATTGTGGGATATTCACACAACGCAGTACTGCCAGAAAATAGAAAGAATGAACCACTGGTGCATACTACCCATGGGTGATGCAGATTGGAGACTAAGTGGACAAAGCCAAAATTTAAAAACTGTATGCTGTAGGCTTTTATTTATCTGGAACACTGGAGAAGGCAAAACTACAGGGGCAAATAACTGACCCGTGGTTTAGAGGGATCGGGGCAGTGGCTTGAAGTGGTGCAGGAGACGAACTCCGAAGGGGCAGAAATCAGGGCTATGGAAATGTCCTACAGTGGATTCTGGTTGCAGTAGTGAAATGAGTATACATTTATCAAAATTGGTAATTGTCAAACGATACCTGCATAAATCTGACTTCAAACATGAAACCGAAGAAAATCACAGGGCTTCTTAATGTACTTTAGAAATCCTGTTAGCGCCGCTCTTTTTGTGTGGGTAGGAAACGGACTGATTGTGTGATAAGTTTATGCAGTTTTCCCCAAATACATCTCCTCCTGTCAGCTGCATGTTTCCTATTACCCATGAACAACAGTCAACTCGCTGAATGACTTCCATTAGAAGGTTCTTATTCCTATAAATCTCCAGGGATATTCTCACCATTACTTTGCAAATTAAAAGAATGAAGTAGAGGTAATGGCTTTGACAAGACAGGCGCCTTAAATAACTGGGAAATTTTACAAAACTTAAGACTCTGGAAAGCCAGAAGCATTACAGTTTGCAGGTTTATTACCTTTTTTCTATCATGGTGTGAGTTTTAACACAACTTTATTCTGTTCTTATTGCTGGAATTTTCTTTTATCTATATACATTCACTTGGAAACTGTGCAAGAGGAAGTTAGCCTGTGCATGGCATTGGCAGTTTGCAAAGCGTGTTTATAGTCACTGTCCGTTTGGTTTTCTCCAACTCTCTCATGATAGGTCTAGAGTTGTCTAAGTTTTTTCTTTTTGGCACTGGGATGGAACCCAGGGACATTCTATCTCCAAGCTACACCTCCAGCCCTTTTCACTTTTTAAAAATTTTATCTATCATCTATCTATCATCTATCTATCTATCTATCTATCTATCTATCTATCTATCTATCTTTGTGGTACTGGTGATTGAACCCAGGAGCATTTTACCTCTGAGCTACACCCCAAACCCTATTTTAGTTTTTATTCTGAAACAGGTTCTCACTAAGTTGTGGAGGGCCTTGATAAGTTGTTGAGGCTAGCCTCAAATCTGTGATCCTTCTGTCTCAGCCTCCCAAGTACTGGAATTACAGATGTGCACTACCATACTCAGCTTCCTTGTTTCCTTCCTTCCTTCCTTCCTTCCTTCCTTCCTTCCTTCTTTCCTTCCTTCTGCGTGCAGTAGTATGGAGTCTGGAAACCTTGGCCAGGGTGGGTGAGGGACAAGCATGTGGGGTTGGCTATTGAAGGACCCGGATCCACACATTCACCACGTGTTGGATGGGAAAAGTCTTACTAAAGGAGCTTCTGCTTCCTTCTCTGAACGCACACCTGTATTCCCAGTGCTCAGGAAGCTGAGACAGGAGGATTGCAGGTTCAAGGCCACCCTCAGCAACTCAAGGAGTTCCTCCCTTCCTCCCTCCCTCCCTCCCTTTTTTCTTAGTACTGAGAGTTAAACCCAGGGGCATTCTACCTCTGAGCTATAGTCCCAACACTTTTCATTTTTTAATTTTGAAAAAGGGTCTCATTAAATTGCTGAGGGTCTCCCTGAGTTGCTGAGGGTGGCCTTGAACCTGCAATCCTCCTGTCTCAGCTTCCTGAGCACTGGGATTACAGGTGTGCATGCAGAGAAGGAAGCAGAAGCTCCTTTAGTAAGACTTTCCCCATCCAACACGTGGTGAATGTGTGGATCTGGGTCCTTCAATAGCCAACCCCCATGCTTGTCCCTCACCCACCCTGGCCAAGGTTTCTGGACTCCACACTACTGCACACAGTCTGGGGGGAATAAAAATGACCTTCACCCCATGCCATTTTGCATGGTAATTACAACTTTGAGTACTCTTCCTTTTCGGTAGGCAAATTGAAGATCCATTCTCTTTGAATTTAGAGGCTAACAGGTTTGTATGTGTGTAGAGGTAGGATGAGGGGTTGGGAGCTAGGTGACAGGATGAAAGTTAGAGCCGCGAATCTCTGGTTGCCTGGAGGTCTGCAGACCCTGCAGGGGGCCTTGTCACCATCGTGCATCACCCACTCTCTCACTGCTACTAGGAGAGGCAGGGAGGAGGCGAGGGACCCCAGCACATGAGGCTCTTCCTGCAGCTCTTCCAACAGAAGAGCTTCAGGCTTAAGACCCCTGCACAGGATGCGCTCCTCCACAGCAGCCCAGCAGGTGCCAGGAGGCCTCGGCGTGGTCAGATCAGAGACCTTCTGCCGTCCTTGGTCCTACCACCAGCCCAGCCTGCACTTGTCCTGACATGGGGCACTTGTATAGGAGTCCTGGGTGCCCCCATGATTGCCTCAAGGGAGGAACAGAGAGAACAAAGGATTTGATCAGGAAAAACAGCTCTTGGGCTTCAGGTAAGTGAGCGGTCAGAAAGGATGCCCGGCTCCGATCTAGGCCACAGGATCTTGTACATCCTCTAGCCTCACTTTTTGGCTTGTCTATAGACCCCCCTCACCTCCTCTCTCTCTGTTTCAGTCTCTCTCTGATTTTATGCCCATTTCTCTTTATGTATCTGCCTGTCTGTCTCTCTCCCTTGTCTGTCTTTCCCTCTATGTTTCTGTCTCTGTTTCTCCCTTTCTGTTTGAAGATTAAGCAACAAAAGATGTGTTCCGTATTCCGAAGCAGGAAGTTCAGTTGGTCTTCTCTCTGGCTGATGTACCATGTGTAACTGTAGGATTTAATTTTGCTTTACATTAATCAAACAACAATAAAAGCCATAAAACCCCCACTAAGCGGCATTTTAACTTAAGACCCAGTGCTAAACACCCAGGGACTTTTCCTATTGTCTTCGTCAATGCCCTGCAAAAGGAATTAGATAGCAAGAGAAAGAAAGAAAAATGGAGTCACTTCTTTTTTTTTTGCATAGAAAGGCAGAAAACATATAATAAATTAAGGGTAGTGGGAGCGAAACAAAGGGCAGAGGTAAACGACGTTTAATTGTGTGAGCTGCTCTTCCCTGCCGTCCCTGCCAGCTGCCGCTGTTCCTGCTACCTCCCTGTTCTAAGATGAAAGCGATGATGGTAGACACGTGCAGACACACAAAAGAACCTATTTGGACTGGCGTGTCAGCTCATCTTTATCAAATGTTGCACAGGTATATTTTGTTGCCATGCTTCATTACCCCAGAATGGCATGCCTGAAATGTTTGTCTCTTCTATAAACCCAATAGCTTTCCCAGCTAGGCATTGTTTGACAGGGCAATAGACGGGTGTTTCTTTCGCAGGCTTGGGTTTGTAAAGGCTGGGCAATTAAGGAGAGAGAGAGAGAGAGAGAGAGAGAGAGAGAGAGAGAGAAAACGAGAGAGTGAGAGAGAGAGGGAGGAAGGAAAGAGAGAGAGAGAGGATAGAGGGAAAGAAAGGAGACAGAGGAAGGGAGAGGGAGGAGGGGAGAGAGAAAGTTATTTAAAAAATAAAACATGTTGTGTGTACATTTTCAATGTCTTCAATAAATAAAGAAAACATCAAGAGCTGAATAATGGATCTGGATCGTGTCTTAGAAAGGTTCATTGCCCCTTTGATTGGGAAAAGTCTCACCCAGGCATCTGGGTGGGTGATTTAAAATGGGAAGTTTTAACAATGATTTCTGTGAGGCAGGAAGGGCCATGGCAAGCGGCAGGGGAAAGCAGCCCAACAGTCAATAAGGCGACCGTCACCAGGAGTGGAATTTGGTTTTCTTTTACACATAAGACTATTGCATCAAAATCCACCTCTTATCTTCCACTAGCCTACTGGAAAATCAATATTTTAATACTGTGTGATATAGATTACGTTCTAGGAATTAGAATTGGGTAAGACCTATATTTTATTTTTCCCCCCGCTTAGAGCAACTGGGATAATGACTTTTGCAAATCAGAGAGAGAAGGAGTCAGGAGGATTTGGCGAAATTAATGTCGGTCCATTTCTTGCCTTTCCCCTGGGGACACTATTCCTGTGGGGTCTCCCAAGCTAATCCATAGATTCCATGGAAGTCGCCCATGGTGGTACCACTGGGAGGCAGCTCATCAGCAGAGGAGTTTTGCTCCATGGGAATTTGTAGGAACACAGTGTTTCTGGCAGGACTGTGGCTAAGACATCATCTAGCTAGGAAGAGACAGAAGGGACTCATGGGCAATTCTGACATGGGGATTCCCAGAAACAACAAATAGCCACCATCATGCACCAGGCCTTTCTTGTCATTGTCTGGTCTTCTGCAGCAAGGACAGGAGGATATCCAGGCAGAAGTGTGGACCCTCTTCTGACTAGTGGGGGAGAACATAGTGAGGTCCCTGAGGCCTGACACAAAGCCACCCAGGCCAGGTGGGTGTTGGGATTCCGAATCTTCTGGGTTTTAGAAAGGTGAAAGGGTGCGTGTGCCACATACTAAGTAGCCCCTGGAGTGGAGTCAGAGGCAGCCTTCCAGAGTCCAGCTCATCATTGAAGCTGAGTCACATGGAGGGACAGTCATTCCAACTGGGATAAATAAAAAACTATACGTGAGTAATCTCACATAGGATAGGATGAGGTCAGATTTTGCCACAAAATGAGCCACCAACATATTTGCAGTTACCAAATCTTTTGGGATGTTGTAATTCCACATAAGGGATGACTTTTTAATAGGAAAGAATTTGCTGTGTTATTACTGTAAGCAGCGGCCTCCCCCAGAGGAGCCAGCCGCTGGGCTCAGTGCGGAGGCTGCCTTCAGAACCATCCGCCTCCCGGGAACTCTGAGCCTTGCGACAAGGGTGCATATCCGTCCAGCTCTGTGGGAAATATGATGAGAGCATGCGCTGCTCCGTGGCCTGATGGTGGGGTCCAGGGAGCTTCATGTGTGGCCTCTGAGTGTGGGTGGCTGTTTTGATCGTCCTCAGCCTCAGCACCTTGCTAGAGAGGAATGTGCTCATCTTCCCAGACACCTTTGCTTCCGTTAGTTCTGTTATTCTCTACCGCCGGTGTATTGGTCAGGGTTCACTAGATCAACAGAATTCACAGAATGAAGAAAGGAAGGGAGGGGAACGATTTATTAGATCGGCTCACAATGTAGCCCTGGGTTTCGACTGCACGTGAAGAATCAGAGGAATCAGTAGCTGGTCGGGCGACCTAAGAGCTGGAGCCTTAGGATTGAAGCAACCACCAATTCAGTCCAGTCCAAGATGTGAAGATAAGGAAGCTCTTCGGAGAAACGATGGTGAAGTTTCAGCTCGAAGGCTGGAGGCCGACGATCTCAGATGAGAGCAGACCCGTTTTCTTCAGGAAGAGTCGCAGCTTGGCTCTATGCGGCTTTCTCCTTCTTTTTATCCAAGTCCTGCACCAATCAGAACCCTGCTGCCCACATTTAGGGCAGGACTTCCGGTTCAATCTGCTGTTATACAACCAAAGTCACAGGATCTTAGGAGGGTCAAGTTGACAAACCAGACCAACTATCACAGCTGGCAATCTCTTTCACACATGTATGTGCAATTCCTGCAGGAGCAGGAAACCCAGGAGCCCTGGACCCGCTGAGACTCCTGCCCTGCTGTTCTCTGGTCTGTCTGACCTTAGAAAGGCCACCTCGCTGCTCCGGGTGGGTCTGTTTTGTGATCCACAAGGTCCCTTTCAGCTTTAGTGGCCTTTGGCTAGCTTTCCAACCTGAAAAAAAAAGGTATGTTATTACTTTCCTTTTCCAAGGATTGAAAAGGGCTGACTGTGTGCATGTGTGTGTGTGTGTGTGTGTGTGTGTGTGTGTGTGCATGCTTGTACATGCATATGTGTTTAGTTCCCCTGCCGTGGAAGAGGAACAGCATTTTGTAATTTATGATCATTCTGGATGGTGGCCCAGGTTTCAGCTCTGGGCTGACCATTAAAACTTTGTAAAGGGACCTATTTGTGGCTCAGGATGAAGCCACCAATCCCAGGACCTGGGATTGCTCAGGCCATGAAGGTTGTACCACCGACACTTGCCAGTGTTCCTTTGGGGAACATCATTGAATATAGTTTCACGTGAAC
This sequence comes from Glis glis, assembly GCA_004027185.1. Classification (NCBI taxonomy): domain Eukaryota; kingdom Metazoa; phylum Chordata; class Mammalia; order Rodentia; family Gliridae; genus Glis; species Glis glis. The sequence goes on from PVJS01005882.1 coordinate 16,867, forward strand.
AGCAAGACTTCTCTAGAGGAATTCTCTCCGCGGGCAGGGTCTCCTGCGCTGGACGGCTCCTGCGCTGCCAGCTAGAGGCAGACACAGTAAGAGCGAAGGTTTAATAGAGACAAGTAGTGGCAGACTCCAAAGATCGTAAAATCCAATTTTTGGTGACTTATTTTCTTATTATCTGTATATATAAGGAACAAAGTGAAAATTGCATTTTGATCTTAGAGTGCCTCTGTCCAAGGTGAGTCCTTCATGGGGCACCACAGGGCCATGTCTTGGGTCTCCGGGGGACTCTCCAGCCCCCACGCTTCCTTTAGGTGGCTGATGGTCCATCTCTGGGTTGGGATGTGACGTCATCCTTCCCCTTCCGGGGCTGCCTTCCTCTTGCCCCAGCCCCAATGCACCCGCTCTCTCCCCTCTCCAGGCGACTTAGCCGTGTGAACTGCAAGGGGAGGAGAGGAAATCAAGTGCCTGTTATTTCATGGAGCAGAAAAAAGCTACACCTTAGAGGTGAGTGATCGATATTATTATAAGCGAGGTGTAGCTCAGGGCAGGTGAGCGGTGTGTTAATGAGACGCCACCTCCTGCTTCCTGACAGATGACTGTCTTTGTTCAAAGGCTGCCACGGGCATGATTGATAGCTGGGTCATCCTGCCCTGCAGTTGGAGTGCGCTGTCTTCTCTCTTCTGTGGATGTCTCTAATCTGCCGACCTAAGGATGACCCAGCAGAGGTGGAGCTGAAATTAACATGTCATTTTCTCTAGTTAAATTAAAAAGGGGGGAGGGGGCGGGGCAGCAGAGGGGAGGAAGGGAAAACCGAAACAGAGAATGTGCATCGTGCAGCGGCAAAAACACGAATCCTGCAGGAAGTCATCCCCGCCGTGTTTTAGGCTAATACATTTCTAATAAAGACTGAAAGCATATGTTGATGCTCACTTATGTCACGTCAGCTCAGCCTATCTCGCACGACACTCAGGATCTTTCCTAAGAAAGATGGCCTGGTGGCTCTCAGATAGAGCGTGCTCTGTCCCAGGGCCCAACTGGTGGACACCAGGCCTCTGTCACACAAATATTTGGAGAGACGCTATCTTTGGCTGGCCACTATTTGCCTGCACCAAGATCGGCTTACAGATGCTTGCACATCCAGCATTAAATTCGAATCGTAGGACACAAAGCTGGATGTTCCAGATCATGTCATTTTGCTTCTGGGTGTCTGTCCTCCACCAGGTGAGATGTAGCTCTAGGGATTACCTGGCTCATGCAGGTAGTGAGTAACAGGTTAGAAAAAATAACTGTGTGAGACCAAATTTTTCTCAAGACTGCCTCCTGATTTTTTTTAAAATCAGCTTAACATATCTTTTCCCTCTCAACCTGGTCAATCATGCTCTCCCCCTAACTTCCACACAATGGTGACTAGCTTCAATTTTATGGTACACACTCCTTCGGGGCTGTGAGTTTCCTATAGCAATAATTATCAAATTTGCAGGCATCGGAAGGAAGAAGGATGTCCTAATTTCATTACTTCTTTAGATATCTTGAAACTTTTTATTTCACCTTGATATAGTCTGGACTGGGGATCTATGTAAAATGATGAAGGTGTTATGTGGACATTGTCTTGTTCTGTCTCAGGATTAACAAACATTGGCACTTGATTTTTGTAGGTAAGAAGGTGGCAGAGACGTTCATCAGTGAAACCTCCCAGCCTTTGTGCAATCAGGCAGCTTATACAGTAAACCTAAAAAGGGGCCCATGGACTAAGACATGTTCAATAAGGAGAAATTAAGCAGAGCTGCACTATCATGACTAGAGCTTACTCCTCTCCATATGTAAGAGGAAGATGTTATGAATGGCAGATTCCAGTAGGGTTACCATATCAGCATCTCTCTCTTTAAGCTGGTCTGTGCATGGACAGTTATAATTGGGGGGCTTTGCAGTTTTTCAAGTCAAATCTCTTTGGAGATGAATATTTCTTAGAATGGGCCTGTGGGTTTCAAGTCTTCTAACTCTGACTTGTGATTGGTTCTTTAGATCTTGCTTAGAGTTATTTTGGACTTTCTGAGACAGTTCTGACTTCAAGTAATTTAAAAATTTTCCAGGAAAGCAATTCACTAACAGCATAATGAAATGATGAATATTTATATAAATTAGTTCATAAATCAGAAAAAGTCAGCTGTTAGAGTTAGTAAAATTTGGTTCAGAAAATGGTGATCCTTTTGTAACAAATTGACAAACTGTACGATCATCTTTAGCAAAGTTGTCAAGATCCCATTTATGTCTTAGAATCATTCATGGTTGGGACTCCCAATCTGGTGAGCAGGGGTTCTCACTCACACTGATTTCAGGAAGCACTTAGCAAACATTTATTGAGCACCTACCTTGTCCCAGGCACAGCTTACTCACATCTAGGCTTAGGTATGTGACAAATCAACCTGGCAAAAGCAACCCAAGACAGGTGAGTGTCAGCTAACAGAGGTGCTTGAATTTCTTTGTGTCATAGCCAGTGGGCAGCATGGTGTGGCAGAAACTGTCCCAGTGGGGGGAAACCTAGCCATGGGCCCTGGGTACATCCCTTTCTTCCTTGATCTGCAGGAGCCTCGTCCACCATCTCAGGAGTTGGCCTGATGATCTGTAGAACTCCTGTCCAAGTCCACGATTCCGTGGTTGTGCAGAGCGCGTCATCCTGCCTTATATCAAAAGACTGCGAGAAAAGATTTGTAATTAGTGAGCAACTGTGGGATATTTTTTTCCCTTCTGGATTAGAAATACATTCAAAGGTATGAAAATTCAAATTTGCCGTGAATGTCGGGGATGATAATGGTACTCGCGGAGTCTATAATCTCCCTGCGTTTGGGCTGGAAGCTGACTTTTTTCATTTCTGGGACAAGCCACTTAATCACATTTGAGTTCAACGCACCGACTGGCACGGGCTGTGCACGTTCAAGAACAATGGGGGCGCAGGCTATCTTTCCTGGCGGCGTGGCCTCGCGTGTTCAGACTGATCCTTGATGCACAGGCTCTGAGGAGAAGCCTCCAGATAGGAGAGAATGAATCTGTCAGATTCATTTTTCTTCTTTTTCTTGAGGGTGAATTTATTTTTCATGTTTTGAAAGGAGCGTGTGACCACGTTGAGAGAGTCCTTTTTCCCCCGGACTCATATTTCCATTTTCCTTCCTAACAAAGCGCATATTCGGGTCTCAGTATCTCATTGGTCCATCTCTCTCTGTCCTAACAATCCCTTTGTAGTTCAGACTTTATGCCAGAGAGAGAAATGTTGTGAATGCGGCTCCTAACGATGATGGATGACGTGAGGCGTCAGCCAGAGACTTGGCCATGCTACCCGAGCCTGCCACGGCGCCACCTTTGGTGTGAGTTATGGAGAACATGAATTTTGGAATCTTTTCTGGGCGAGGATAATGGATAAGCTCTGTTAGGGACTAGAGACGTCCTAGGAAGTGGCAATGGTATGGAGTCAGAGATGCAGCTCTGGGGGTCTGGCCAGGCTTCGGCTGACCTCCAGGAGCCCAGAAGTGCCTATGAACATGGAGGGGACCAGCGAGGCCTTGTGCCGGCCTCTCCTGCAGACTGAAGCTCATGCAGCACCCACAACTCCATGCCTGGGTGTGGTCCTGCTGAGTGGCGCCATTTTGCATTTTAGTTCAGGTGACACATGACAACTTCTATGCCCCCACCCCCACCATTGCAATGCCATTCATTACTCTCCTTGCTACTTTAAAACTTTGCCAATCTATTGAAGATTGCTACTTTTTCTAGATCAGCCCTTTCTTCTAGATCAGCCCTTTCAACCAACAACTGATTACACAGACAAAATGCCAACACTGGGCAGAGTGTCCGACCTCGGCCACCTGCTGTGCACCTTTGCGTGGCTGAGTTGTACTTACAGTACAACGTCTCCCCTCTTGTTTGTGCTCGACTCCACCTTCTTCCCATCTCCTCAGGACATTATCCCCTCAGCACTAATCTCCCACTTACCTGGTTTTGTCTCCATCTTCCCCTGCTCCTTCCTTCTTCCCAGCAGTCACATTGCCTCAAATTTGCTCCCCTTTTTAAACCTTCACTAGCAGGACATCCCTTGCCCTCTTTCTCTCTTGTCCTTTCCGGCTGACTCTCACCCCTCAACTCACTGCCTGTTGTTGACTGCCACCAACAAAAATGCCAAGCACAGTCATCTCCCAATAACCAAAGCCCAGCATTCTTTACCTGCATGACATCTCTGGAGTGCTAGACACAGTCCACCGTCTCCAGGTTCCATGAGAGCGCTCTGCTCTCATTTTATGCCCACTCTGTCCATTTCTCTTCACTCATTTAGGCCTTTCTGCCTATTTCTGCCGTTTATATGTTGCTGTTCTAGATGGTATTACCTTCCCTCCCTCCCTCCCTCCCTCCCTCCCTCCCTCTCTCCCTCCCTCCTTTCCTTTCTTCTTTCCTTCTTTCTCTCTCTCTTTTGGATGTGGAGGAAAGTATGCAAAGAGCTGTGTGCATGTGTGATTTTAATACATTGAACCTCAGTATGATGTATAATTGCAATGCATCGATAAAATAAAAATAAAAATTATATTTATGTATACACGTGTGTGTGTGTGTGTGTGTGTGTGTGTGTGTGTGTGTGTCCCTTAGATGTTCCTCTTGCTGTCATGGTGTTCCTGACCTTCATGGTGTGATTCTGACAACTCCTAAATCTGGATCTCTGGCTTGAGTTCTCTTCTGGAATCCAGAACTCAGGCTCAAAAGGCCTATAGGACATTCCTGCCTGGACCAATTCACTCCTTCTTTGCTTGACTCATTGATCCAACAAATGTTTACTGAATGCTCACAATGGCCCGGGCACAGACTCTATCCTCAAGGGGATTGTTGTTTAGCAGCTGGATTCAAGGTAGAAAGTATCAAAAAATAATAATACAGTCTTGCACAGCTATGAGGTATTACAGCAAGAGAGGTATGTAGTCCAGTTCAGATTGGGGGTGAGGAGGGCTAGTCTGTACAGGTTAACTAAAGAGCATGGTATTTGAGCAAAAACCAGAAGATTAAGGATAAGCGGCTACAAAATTCAGGAGTGGAGGGTGCTGGTACTTTGGGGCAGCATGGGTTGTCTGGACCACGACAGGACAGAGTCCCAGGAAGGCAGTGCTGGGGGAAGCAGAGCCAAGGAGGCCAAGGTCTGCAGAGCTGAACCATGGACCACCATACAGCCAGGGCTCTCGGGTCACCAGCAACAGTGACTGCTTCCTACTCGCATTCCTGAAATGCCATCTATTGCAAAGTACTTCTATGGGAAAGTATATGGGGAGGCTCACAGGACAGAAGGGACGACTAAAGAAAAGGGAAGAGGAGAACAGGCCTCTCCAGAGGCTCTGGTGGCAGGAATTGCTTGATGGCCCCAAGGGGGCTGCAGGGCAGAGTGTGTGTGTGTGGGGGGGTTGATGCCCACCATTGTTTCCATCCTGGTGTTTACTTTGTGCAGGGTGAGAGTCCAGTCTGCCCAGTTTGCCTCGGCCAGTGCCTGCCCTTTGATGTTCCGAGGAATGGGGCAGCCTGGCTGATGGAGCCCGGAGGGACACTTCAGTTTCCCCAGCAGAGGATCAGGGGCCTGGGCTAATGTCTCATCCCAACAGCATGCACTGCAGACAGGAATACCCAAGAGGAAGTTAGAGTATTGTGAGAAAGGGGAATAGAATCAGGGGCTCAAATGGCAAAAAATGACTATGATAAGTACTTTCACTGTAGGCTAACTGAAGAACTTTCAGAGTTTTTCTAAGCCCCAAAGGATAACATAATAAAATTTACATCTTAGAAGGATCTCTGCGGTTACTATTAGGTTGTGGATTTGGAAGGGGCTGACTCCGAGCATCAGGGAACAGCCGGATCTCTTTGAAGTCAACTATGTGACAGATTGTGGTGTGGACACAGGTAGGGGCGTGTGATTGACAGACGTGGACCACCGAGGAAGTGCTGAGGGGTGGAACTACGGGCCAGCGATTGACTGCGGGTTGGAGGGGGATGGGATGCGAATTGTGCGCCACTGCTCCAGCTGTGGATGTGCTGACTTTGCTAAGCCCACGGGGCGATAAACGATAGGCACAGGCTTCAGAATAGTGTCTCACTGTGGCCAACCCGATTGACGACGCGCAGGCAACATGCTGGTTGGGTGTCCCTCAGCAGAGGCTCTAACACACACCTGTTTGCTGGGCCGTGAAATGGAGTCCCTTTGTGGCTCTCTCTCCCTTTAATCCCTGTGTCCAGACCAACTAACACCTGGCGGCATCACCTCCTTTCTATTCCTTGACCTCTCTCTGCTTCTCTAACCTGCTCCCAGTTTCTTAATTTCCCTCCTGCTATAGCCTTTTAACAAATTAAGCTGTTCACTCGATGATAATGGTAAGAGATGATTCAGGGATCCTCTGGACTCTATTACATGTTTGTTTAATTTTATGAAATTTAACCACATGTGTAGGTGTGTGTATCCGTCACCACAGTTAGGATACGGAATTGCTTTACCTAACCAAACCCACCTCACGGCTACCTTCCTTCATGCGCATCCCGGACTCCGGGGACCACTAATCTGTTCTTCATTTCTATGATTTTGCCATTTCAAGAATGCTATATAAGTGATGTAATTTATAATATTTTGGATTGTGCTTTTCCTCTCAAAACATGTCCTGAAGACTTATATATTCATAATTAATTTTTCAAAATGTGGTTGATTTTTTGTGTTGCTCTCATATCCTGTAAGCTCGCTGGACTTGCCTTCCAGTTCTGGGGGGTTTCTTGTCATTTCTTTGGGATTGTCTATGAAGAAAAATCCTTTCATCTGCAAATAGGGAGAGTTTGGGTTCATTATCCCTAATATCTATGCCTTTTATCTACTTTGTTTTCTTGTCTTGGTGCAGTTGCTGGCATGTCTAATGGCGTGTTGCACAAGAGTGGCCAGAGTGAGAGAGGACATTCTTGACCCTTGTTTGATCTTGGGAGTGTATCACTGAGGTTTTCACCATGAAGAAGAATGTCAGATGTAGGTTTTATGGAGTTGTTGTCTGTCAAGTTGAAGATGTTGTGAGGCTGTCCAGGTCTCTTTGAGGTATGGCGTCCTTGAACCAAGGTTACAGTCAATACACTCAGAGATATGTATTCCATTTTAGTGAATTATACTTTGACTCTGTTACCATCTTAACACTGGGAATTAATTTTCCTGTAGGTAACTTTAATTAAATCACACAAAATTCCAATTTTGAAAAAGAACAAGGATTTTCTAGAAAATACACATAAATATGAAATATAAATATGAGGATGTAAGGGCTCAAAGTTAACGTACTGTTCACGTCAGCATCGGCAAAGTGGAAATACAGTGGGAGGTCTGTGCATCGCCATGACGTCCCTGGAGGGAAATGCACCAGCGTAGGAGAACAACCTCAGAAACCTTCACATGCAGTGTTGCTGCAGCAGTACTTTAAGGAGTTTAAGTGAGGATTCAGAGATTATCTTAGAAAAAAAAAATTCTGGCATTTACTTGGCACACTGGAAATCGTTCGTAAATTTTTGTGGAAAGGTCTTGAATTGAATAGAGAGGTTTCATTGCTTATTTTTGTATTTGAGTGACTCAAATATGGGAGGGCAGGAAAGCACACCTACACAGAAGGAGGGCCAAGGGCTTGCGGTAGGAGGCATGGTGTAGGGAAACTCTTCTCCCCCATTCACAAGCACCTCGGTCCATCTCTCCGTCTCTCCTTCCCCTTGCATCGCCCCCTATCTTCCATGCTAACTTCTTTAGTCAATTTATTGCTTCTCTTGAAATGGTTTCAAACCTTGGGTAGAATAAACATTTTAGCCAACATACTTTTTGATTTTCAGAAGGATGCAGACATGAACTACTGATCACGTGTTAATTAGGCGATATTTTAACCACTCTAGATACAGAACTGTACCTGTTCCTGCACTTCCAGGGATCGGACTCAGGAGCTCGTAAGCCTGGATAAGCCACTGCCCTAAACATTAAAAGTTCTTTAGGCTTATCATGCTGAATGTTTCAGGAAATAAATCCATCCTTGGTCTAGTGAGTCACACACCCAAGGGAATGAGCTGCTATGACAGTTTGTACTGGATCAGGACAGTTTCTCAGACTTGCCAAGTTGTCTGCTGTAAAGCACACTGATGGTGCAGAGGGCTGCGTTCCACGTAGAGCGCGTTCAGAGCTTTGATGCTGGCAGGCGGGAGGAAGTTGCTGTCTGAAACAGGTAGCAGTGTGTTTACTTTGTTTCAGGGTGGGTGGGTGGACAATGAATTCAGGCTCTACCCAGAGGCTGAAGGATCTCTCTCCCTCTCTCTCTCCTCCCCCCTTTCACTTTCTTCCTTGTTAATAGGCTTCAGAATTCTTTCAGTTGTGTCAAATTATTTCTTAAGTAAAAAGCTGCAACTTCTGAATTCACCTCAAAAGAGCCTGGAAATTCAGGGTGAAGGCAGGAAATCCTGCCTGAGCTCTGGCCTCTGCTCCAGGCTCAGTTCCAGAATAAACAGCCTGCTGGCAGAAACCGTGGGGCATAGTGCTTCTTGGATTTTTGTGTCCTTGGTTCTGATCTTAGTTGCTTTAGGAAATTTCTATTTAAATTCCCCGAGGAAAGACAGAGGAAAATTTTGCTGACTATACTGAAGGTCCAGGTGAAACTCCCCATGTGCACGTGTAGAATCCATCATGGCTCCATGTGCATATGTAGAATCTATTATCACTTAAATTCTGGAAATTTTAATGAGACCTTGGGATTGATCCACAAAGGAGCACTTTGTATTCAGATCCCTCTCACCAGAAAGTGGCTAACCTGTTCTCCTCTTACCTGGACATGGATATTCAAGAACAGTATCACATAACTCTTCAGTGTTTTGGTCAAGTCTGTCTTAACAGGTAACCTGAAGTGTTACCTGTTCTACAATGCTTTCCTAAAGTAACACAAATTTTCCCCTGATAGAACAATGACAATAATGTAGTCATTGTAGTAACTTTGAAACATACAGAAATGCATAATAGAGACATAAAAGCCACTTATAACTCCAGTATGTAAAATAAAAAGTACTATGCCATTATTTTTTTCCTGTGATCATTAATAAGGCTCAATTTTCCCCAAGTTTATGATAAGATTATTTACATATTCGTGGGAGAAAATATTTGCAGAGTATTTATATGACAAGCGGTTAATATCCAACATTTATAAAGAACTTATGCAACTCAATAGCAAACAAACAACAACACAAACCCTATTAAAAAACAAAGGACTCAAATAGACCTTTTTCAAAGAAGACATACCAATGACCCATAGGTAACTATAAAGGTGCTTAACATCACCAATCATCAGAGAAATGAAAATTAAAACTACGATGGGGTATCACCTCACACTTGTTAAAATGGTGATTATCAAGAAAACAAGAGATTAGAAGTGTTGGAATGAGTGTGAATAAAAGGGAACCCTGTCCCCTGTAGGTGGGAATGCAAATCGATGCATCTTTCATGGAAAAACAGTGTAGAGGCTCCTCAAACCATTAAAAATAGAACGACCATGTGACCCAGCCATTCCACATCTGGCTATGTGTCTAACGAAAATTAAATCAGCACGTTAAAGATATATCTGCACTCTCATGTCCACTGCAGCACTGTTACAATAGCCAATAGATGAAGATAACTAAATGCTGATTGATGGATGTGAGCCACATACACACACACACACACACTTGAATATAATTCTGCCATAAAAAGTAGGAAATCCTGCCTTTTGTGACAACATGGATGAACCTATGGATATTATGCTAGATGGATATGGGAAGATACACACTGTATAATCTCACTTGTATGAGAAAAGAATGGTGGTTATCAGGGACTGGGGAGTTGGGGAAATGGGGGCTTTGGTCCAAGGGTACTGTTTTTCCATAAGAGGTGCACCAATTTGCATTTCCACGTATAGTTATAAGATGAGTAAGTTCTCGATATCTAATGTACCATTATATAGTGACTATGAATAATACTCTATTGTATACTTGAAATTTTCTGAAAGAGTAGATAAAGTGTTCTCACTGCAATACAAAGGGTTAACTATGTGGGTGATGGATGTGTCAATCAACATGATTGTGATGATGACTTCCCAGGGCACAGTCGTGTGCCACGTGGTGCTTCGTTCCATGATGGGCCACATGTACAAGGGCAGTCCATCACCTGGTGGCACTGCAGAGGTCTTAGCTGGTGTGCGTGGACTCTGATATGCGCCTAATGATGCGTTTCTTAGAACGTGCCTGTCCTTCAGTGGTGCATCACTGTGCACGTGCAACGCGTCATCACATCTTACACCTTGGATTTATGTATTTTTTTTGTCTGTCAATTACACTTCAATGAAGCTGGAGAGAAAGAACGCCGCTTTCTGGTTTGCGGTGCATTTCACAAATGAGTGCATTCACACATACATGGGTACTTCTTTTATACCCTCAAGGGATTATTTTACTTTTAGACTCAGTAAAAGAAGGGAACCATTAACTTGAAAGATCCAAGTCTATAAATGGGAGTCAATTATGTGTGATTCATTAATCACTGCAAGTGTAGATATACAGTTCTATGGTGGTATGACCTTGTTATGATTTCGGCTCGGAATGTTTCCCAAATGGCTCACGTATTGAAAAAATGTCCCCAATGCAGCAAGGTTCAGAGGTGAGGCATGGCTAGAGGAGGTGGGTCAGAGAGGGGTGGCCTTGGGGACTATATACATCTCTGGCTGCTTCCTGACACAGCTACTGAGAGCAGCTTTTCTCTACCAGATGTCTTGCCACTTGGTTCCTGCCTTGGAGCTGGCTGAGGGTGAATTAAACTTCTGAATCTATGAGCCCAAACAAACTTTTCCTTCTCTCAGTTGATCTTGTCAGATAATTTGGTCACAGCAATGAAAAAGCTGACTAATATAGACCCCATTCTGGATCTGGGGCTAGCTGCCTTTCCTGCCCTTCCTTCCGCAGGGGCAGCCATTACCTTGAACTGAAGGTGTCCCTGTTGTATACTTAGTGTGAGTCTCACCTACAGTCTCCATTTCACCCCACCTTACATAGGTGCACATTATTGCTCGCTGCTTTTTGGAATTAGAACATGGGCTTTGAAGTCAAATAGTCATGGGTGGAGATTGTCTCTGTCAGTTACTAAGGGCAAGACGTTCATGTGATATTTCTAAGTCATGATAGTGGTTGAAAACTGCTAACCTCACAGGACAGATGTTCAGGTGTATGTGTGCATACACATACATGCATATGTGCACAACACACTTAAGCACACACACAATGCACATATACATATACACACATGAGTACATGTACACACAGGCATGCACACTTGCACGTAGACACAGACGCACATACATACATGCATACGAGGGAGATGGGGGGAGAGAGGAGACCCAATACATAGTAGGCCTACACATAGGCAAATGCAGAGCTTACCATGGGACCAGAGAACAACTGAATAGTATCGTGATTACATGTGGGACTAACTCTGGGTTTCCTGTCCTTTTCCTTATAATGATAGTACTATGTATGGAGACAAACGTTCAAAGACTGGGAGAGAGCATCTATCTACAACAAGAATCTGAGCTCCTATTTTATTTTGGTTGGGCAGGGATGTAAATGAAATAAGAGAAGTCAAGCCAGGCATGGTGGCTCATGCTTGTAATCCTAGTACTTGGGAGGCTGAGACAGGAGGATCGCAGGTTCGAGGAGAGTCTCAGCAAGTAGTGAGACTCTCATCAACCTACTGAGACCCTATTTCCAAATAAAAATAAAATAGGTCTTGGGGTATAGCTCGGCAGTTGAATGCCTCTGGGTTCAATCCCCAGTGACACACACACACACACACACACGCACACACACACACACTGCCCTTCGATTCAGAACTGTCTTCAGAAGGGTGGCTGGGTGTTGCAAAGGGACAGAACTTTTTAATGACTGAAAAATACAATATAAAAAAGTGTCCGCTGGACTTTCACAGTTTTCATGTTTTATGATACTAAGTTTGAAACCCTATTGGAACTAGCGGTAAATGTGATTAATAATATTCCTTATTAATGCTTTATGACATGTGGATAAGCAATATTGCCACACAATTTGTCAGCCTAGAAAATAAGAAACAAGCTGAGAGATTGCGGTGCTGTTCCTCGGGCTGAGCGTCTTGCATGCTCCTGACGCACCTGCGTCCTCACCACCAACCAGCACCTGGGACTTGGCTGTCACCCCGTCCTCACTCCCTGTCCCACCCCTGACCCTGGCTTCCCTCCTTTCCTTTTCTACAAGGTTTTCAGAGGAGATCGGGGCCCTCAACTGAGGAGCCCACTCTCAGGTCTAGACTGAAGGCAGGTTTTGCTGTCATCTTGAATTCTTACTGTAGTACTTGAGTTGCATGCCCCCAGATTGTCCAGTTCCTTCTAGAAGCTGTGCTCCAGCTGGTGAGTCCTGCATAGACCTCTTCCCCCCTCATCCTCGGACATGGCCCGGGTCTTAGTTACACGTGACCTTGATCTTCTCAGGTCTGTTTTTGGGGAACTCCGGACACCATTTTAAATCTGGGCACCTCCAATGGTACTTCTAGCCAGGAAGCAGTCTCTTTGCAGTCCCTCTGCTTCTGGGACATGTGCCATCTGCCCATTGGGACTTCCCCGCTGTGGTCCTGCCTTCCAGATCCTCCCATCAGAAAGGGCTCTTCCATGAGCCCACTCGGCTTCTGGCTGGTCCACGTGGGCTGCCCCTCAGGCTGTGATCTCATCTAGGCACTGACTTCTTGCAGGACATCTCCTCCGAGTAGCACCTGCCCAGGAAGCTGCTTCTCCTGAGCTCTGCAGCACCTGTCCCACTACCCACCCACCACCTGCTCACATCCTCTCTGCTGTGGTTCCTCGTGTTTCCTTTACATTTAAAAATAGCATTGCAATGATAGAATCAAAAGGCCTTCTTCACATTAGGTCTTATTTCTGCAACCGAATTTGAGGTTCTCTCAATCTCTAGTACTCCCCATGGCATGCTCCATGAACGATTGTTAAATAAGTTTGTAGAAATATAAATGTAGCGGTGTATATACATGCATAGATCTTGTGGGAACTGGCTCATTGGCCATACCAATTTTGTAAAAAAAATATGAATAAAATGTAATTCCAGTGGAAATGTCAATAAATTTGGGCGATTTCTACTGATTGTGCAAATACGAAGTTAGACTCATGTCACCACCACATTAAAGGCCAGGAAGAAGCCCATTTTGAGATACAGAGATGTTGAGAAGCCCTGGGAGAGATGTGCTCCTTCAATTCTTGTTCTGCATTCAGAGCCTGGGGTTTGAGAGCTCTGTGTCGTGTGCGGAGGCTGGGTTGGCCCCAGCAACTCTATGTGAGAAACTGTTGTAAGTCTAAGAAATATTGGCTTGTGGATTTAGAGTTTTTTGCTTGCGTTGGCAGAAGATGGCCTTTCTTGAGGGAACTGAAGACAGTGACCTCGATGCCCCTTTGCTATCTGAGTCATTTCCTCCTGCTTTATTACACCTGTTGCTGGCTTCGCTTAAAGGTGGAAGATTGCCTAAGGAGGTCGCTGGAGACAGCAGCCTCTGCTGCTTTTCCAAAAACTGCCAGATAACAACTTATCTTCTAAAGCATTCCTAACCCAACACTCTACTCCTTAGCCAGAGACAATTAATGATTTGATGACCCAGTCTTAATTCTGTAAACCTGTACTCAAAGGAAGAGCTGAGCTTTGTTCGAGGAGTTTGGCTCTCTTGCCTTTCTCCCCTCTCGCTTCTTCAAGACCAGGAATAACGTCTCAAGAGCATTTATTTCATCGCATTGCCCTGTGCCCTGCTGGGACAGAGCCCGGAAAGTGTACTTCTTTCCTTCCTGAAAATAGGCTTGATATTCCTCACTTGCTAATGCACACGAAAATGTGTCAACACATATGTATTCTCTCATGTGCACATGTAGACAGACACATGCATGTGCCCCCTACCCCCGTACATATGTTCTGGCACAAACACGTTAATTCAGATCACAAGGTCTTTTGAGAAAATAGCAAGCCGTGATGTGAAGGGAATTTAACTTTAAATCTATGTCCACACCCAAATGCATGTAGTCATACCTATCACTGTAGCTATGGAACCCTCTCCCCACAGAAGGGTTTGACCTCTGAATGGCACCCGTTATTCTCATGATGTTACAATGACCATCCACGGTGCTCTGTCGCTGGGTTTTGTCCTAGGGACCAAAATATCGCATGTCTTTGGGTAGGCTGTGTGTCTTAAGGATCCTGGCTTCAGAGGTTCAATCCATGGTTAGCCAGCTCCAAGGCAGAAACATCATGGTGGCGGGTGTGGCAGAGGAAGACCCAGCTCATGGCAACTGGGAAGCGGAGCAAGGAGAAAGGGACCAGGGACAAGTATAGAAATGCATCTGACACAGTTTCTTGTTAATGGGGCTTGTGGTGATAAGAAGGTGCCCAGGAGGCAGACGTGGACCTGCACTGTGTGGACAGGGACCTGGAGCTGAGGGAGGAAGCCATGCCCCAGAGACTTTGTGCCCTTAGAGTTTGGCAGGGACTCAGCTAGTGGGGTTGACTTCAGTCCCCACTGTCCCTCACACAAAGCTGGTTTGCAAACCCGGGGCTGTCAGAGTTTTGTGAACGGTGTGGAATAATGACCTCACTTTGCTGCTGCGTCTTGCATTCTGGTCATGCGTTTCCAGGGTGTGCTGAGCTGAACGCGTGTTCCTGGGCAGGACAGACACAAATATTCCTCTCCGATCACAGCCCCCCTGTGCTTCCTCGGCACCATTAACACGTCGTCTGCAGACAATTTATACTTTCAATCTGTTTTCACTTTGGATTCTTGCTCAAAATCTGTTTTCACTTGAGTTTCTTCCTCGGTTTCAATGCCTTCGCCCTTATCTAAGGACCCTCCAGGTATCTTTCCCAGATGGCTGGCCGCCGGGAGATGCTGCTGGCGTCTGGCTGGATCCTGTGAACCACTGCATGCCATCCCCTGTTAAACACTAACATGTCAAAGTGCTCTTTGGATCAGGAGCCAGGAACAGACTGTATCAGCTTATGGATGAGCTCCGGGGGGTTGGGGGCAGGAGACCATTGGTACCAGGAGGAACCGAAGGAATGAAAGGGCACTGCTCGACCAGGAGAAGTGCCCCAGAGGAGAGGGCCAGTTTCTAAGCCCTTGCTGGACACTGAGGAGCCCCTGGTGCACAGATGGGCTTTGCTAACTTCTGAAGGACATGTTGTGACCCTGACAGTGTCCAGCCTCCTACAGTGGCTACGCACAGGCTCTACAGCCTGTCTGCCTGGGCACCGCCAGCCCTGCTGGGTGGACGCTGAATAGCCCGAGATCAGTTACTTTCCATTGCCTCAGTTTATTCATATCCAAAATAGAATTAAGAATTAGTTACCTGCTAGGAGTTTGGGGAAGGATAAATGAGTTCATCTAAGAAAATTGATTAGATGGTACCTGGAACATGCTGGACAGTTTAATCAATGCTGAGAGATTAATGACTATTATTCTATTGTATATTCGTCCACTTTTATGTCACTTTGACCAAAATACCTGGCAAGAGCAACTTAGAGGAGGAAAGGCTTATTTGGCTCCTGGCTTCAGAGGTTCAATCCACGGTTAGCCAGCTCCAAGGCAGACACATCATGGTGGCAGGGTGTGGCAGAGGAAGGCCGAGCTCATGGCAGCTGGGAAGCGGAGCAAGGAGAAAGGGACCAGGGACAAGTATAGTCCCCAGGGCCACGCCTCCAGTGACTGGCCTCCTCTAGCCGGGCCCTACCTGCCCTACAGTATTATCCAATAAATCCATTCAAATTATTAATCCATCAATGGATTCATTCACTGATAAGCTTAGAAGCCTCATGATTCAATGATTTCTCCTCTGAAAACTTTTGCCTTGCAATACATGAACTTTTCCGGGGGACATTCTATATCCAAATCATAACATATTGTAAAGGAGGTCCGACAGACGGTCCGGGGGAGGAGCTGAGGAAGCCCGGGGCTGATGGCAGGGACACACTCGCTCTCCATCTCGACATCGGTGGCTTCATGAAATAGTTTCTTCCTTTCCTGCTGTTCTGCTCATCAGTAGGTTTATCACTGTAAGCATGACGCTGCGTGGGTGAACAAAGGCGGGAAGCCATGCTGTCTTTGGTCTTCAGAAACTTCCAACTTCACGTTGGCAGTTTCAGAAACACCTCGAACAATTGGTGTAGCTTACGATGCTCCAACTTCCTATACGCACAACCAGATAAAAGGGAAATATTACATTATTTCCCACTGCTCTTTAGCCTCCTCCATCCCATCCCCCAATCTGATGAGTTGACACAAGGGATAAAATCGCTCCCTGTGCCTGGGCTTCTCATTGTCAACCGCTGGCTTGCACGGAACTGCTCTACAGCAGCAACGACTTAACCACAGACACCCCTTCCTTTGTCATCCATTCCCAAGGGGTACCACAAAAAGGCCAGACCTATCTACACAAATGTTTCTAACACCAAACCCAGGTCACGGAGGAATGGTTTCATAAAATTGTGCAATCAGTTGTCTGGCTTGAATCTGTCAAATCAGTCTTGATGGACGTTGGGTGATTTATTTCCAGCCTCTTGAATGCAGGGCTTAGAAAGGCGGGTGGCTGATGAAGGACTTCTAATATTTACTGTGAAGTCACACTTAGGCCAATGTGCATGCAGAATATGTTTCCTTTATGAAATACATGCTCACTAGTAATAAGTATAATAAGGGTAACCATTCACTGAACACTGCTCTGTGTCAAATGATCACCTTTTTTTGGTACTAAGGGTTGAACTTAGGGGCATTTTACCTCCGAGCTACACCCCCAGCCCTTTTTATGTTTTGTATTGACATAGGGTCTCGCTAGGCTGCTGGGAGTCTTGTTAAGTTGCTGAGGCTGGCCGCCAACCTGCGATTCTTCTGTCTCAGCTTCTCAAGTACTGGGATTACAGGTGTGTGCTATCACACTCAGCATCAAAAGATCACATTCTTTATGTCTTGCATCCTTGCTGCAATCCCATGAGATTGCATTATTTTCTCAGTTTCATAATCGATAAAAGTGATGTTCAAAGTAGTTAAATGGTTTTCCCCAAATCAGAGTGAGCAAGGGACAGATCTGAATAGGTAGCATATCTGATCACTATTTAATAATCCGATCATTATTATTATTATCATTGGTACTGGGGACTAAACCCAGGGGCATTCTACCTCTGAGCTACCCCCCAGCCCTTTTTATATTTTAATTTTGAAATGGAGTCTCACTAAGTTGCTGAGGCTGGCCTTGAACCTGAAATCATTTGACTCAGACTCCCCAGTAATGGGATTACAGGTTTGTGTGACCGTGCTCAGCTTCAAACATTATTTTTGAAGGCTGAAAAAACAAACGAACAGGCTCAGGCTTGTGCGATTTTTCCATCTGAGCGCTTGGCCATTCTTGTTAGTTTCTTAAATACCAGAGATACCTTGAATACATGGTAGACATTATATTTTTCTCAAAAGGAGTTTGGGCAAATATACCATGAACCCCCAAATAGCTGCTGCCTTTCCAATAGTTTATACCCACCTCTTGCAACTACAGAGGGTCTCCACATTCAGGCCACAGAGACAAATGTTACTGAGATTGTGTAGCATCTCTGGATCACACCAAGTTGTCCTACTTACCGAAATGTCTCAGCTGTACTTTTCCACTAAAAGCACCAAGTACGACGCCCTGCGTGAATGTATGGCCCTGCCTCTTCAGTGGTCCCTGGACAACTACAGCTGCCTTTGTTTTCTTCTTGCTAAAATCTCTCTAGAATCCATTTCTTATCTAGAAATGAAAGAGGAGGGTGTGAGCGTTTGAACTGCTCACATTACCAGACGCTCGTGTGGGGGCTTGACTGTGTTGAGGGGGTGTCCTGGAAGTCCACCGAGGAAGATGCAGGAGTCCCCAGAGCCTGTGAGGAGCCAGGAGCTGCCCAAGTTCCAGGCATGCAGGAGCCATTGCTGGTAGGAAGAAAAGGTGAGCAATTTCCCAGATGACAAATCAGATGGTAGATCGTGGCCTTGCCATGTGGCAGAAAGCAGGGGTGGAGGTGGCCATTATCCCTGCTTGGAAATTGTGTCCTGGCCTTTGACAGGGCCCCATCCCCTCACCATCCATCCTCTTCTGACCTGTAGAGTGAATACGTGTGATCCCCTCTGAATCTGCCTCAGGACATTGGTAAGTACCATGCACACAAAGGGTCACTCCCTGCTCTCCTTCACATTAAACATTTGCCCTGATACGTAGACTGTTATAAAGTACACTTTCCTGTCATCTATCAGACAACATGGCTAGATTTTGGGGGACAGGAAACTGCAGATTATCACTTTCTTTGTCTAACACAAGTCCAGGTAAAGGAAATAGATACTGCAGCCGAGCACTCTGAAAGACTCTAAACCCATATTTCTGCAGGAAATGTTTGCTCCGTTGAACAAGATTCAATAAGAAGTAGTAAAACCTATTACTTTTTTTTTTTTTTACTTTTGTAGCTGATCAGTTGCTTGCCTTTGAAAATCCTATAAAATTCCTATGTAACTAAGTTTGTTTTTATAGGAAAACGGGTTTTGCCACAAAGGAATTTCAAACTCTGGACAAACAAACAAACAAACAAACAAGAAACCCTTTTTATTGAAATTCTTGCAGAATAAAGAAATTGTTCTATCCTGAAGAAATTTCGATAAAAAGGCTTTATCTCTAGCTCTCTGCCTTAAACAGTAAAACATAAATATCACTGACTATTTAGAGCAGATTCTAAGTAAAAAAAAAATGGCATAAAATGGATGTGCTTATTTTTCCTAACTCTTAGGAACCAACGTTTTACAGCTCTTTCTCTGACTTTCATTCTAGCTCTTCATCCCGGACCTCAGGAGTATTTCCTAACTTACTAACTCACAGCTTTTCAGAGCTTCCCGCTTCTCAACAGAGCCCTGGCCATTCCAACAGAGCTCTACATTGGACTGCAACCCCATTTCCCTCTGCTGCACACTAGATAGGGGTCCTTCCTAATCAATAAAGGTCTGCAATAATTCAAATTGCTTTCTCTAATTATTAGATCAATTATATCCAATTTGTGTGCTGAAAGCCCACGTTGCAAGAGAGGCGAGGATGTTCTGAGGCACAAGGCTGACAACTTGACGTTTTTAACATTCTTAACATTTTAAACCTCACCCCAGAAATCTTACTAATAAATTTTCACTGTTGTCTCTTGATACATCGGTAAATCTAGGAAAATCATATGACCTTACACAGAAAATGAAGTGCCCATTTACAACAGGAATGTAGAGTTTAAATCACGTTGGATCTTTCCTACTGGAATTTAAAGTAGCCTGCTTAGAGCCTGCTTACCAAGCATATGGGTTGAAGCTTCAAGAGGACTTTATTACACTCACACCCATGCCTTAATTTATTTTGCAGGCATTTTTGTTTCCATAAGCAGTAGAAGCCCCTTTCTGTTTTCTTTACTCTTCCTGATTTACTTTTTCTTAGCACCTAGACTTCGGGAGTTCATCGATTTTCTTCCACATCTGCATGCTGAAGGACCAGCGGCCGCACATTCAAGACTCTCTTAGACAGCCGGTCACTGGGAGGCTGCAGCTCTCTTGATTAGTCCCACTCTTGAAACCGAAATGTTCTCACTGAATGTTAAGCAACTGAGATGATGTGGACTAATCCCATTTGTACTGTGCCATTCATAATTTTTTACATGAAAACTTACAAAAATTATTATGGCATCTGATTAAGCTATGTGAAAGAAGAGTGTTTGAGTCTCTCGGAAAAAAAAATGATGTATTATTTAAAACAATAATCTCTAGAGTTAGTTAAAAATTCAGTGCCAATTCATGCAATGAAGATGTTGTGAGCGCCTCCTTGGTAGCTGCAGGGAGGATGCAAAAGAAAAAAAAAAGAGTACGAAGTAGTGTCTGCCTTGAAGGATTGTGTGGTGGCGACATAAAATTCAGAGAAGAATTGCAAGGGAAAAATCTCAGCTGCCCGTCAGGACTTGCAAATTCACAATGCTGGAGTGGAGGAATTAGCATTCGTCCCATTTTACAAATAAAAAATTGGATCCTAGGTTATGTGGCCTGTTGAGGATCACAGAGCTGGTAAGTAGTGGTGCTCTCCCTGCAAGTCGGAGGTAGCCAGGTAGGGAGGGGACAGAGATGGGCTACGATGTGAGCCTCCTCAGTGCTGCTGCAGACAGTCAGGTACGGCTCTCTGCAGTGCTGAATACAGAGGGGAGGCCAAGCAGTCACTTTATTGGGCCATAATTTCTCCACATCTATATACTTACCAAAGCTATTAAGTAGTATTTATTCATTTCCTTATTAGGAATCAATTTTACGGGATGCTTATTGGCTGGGTTAAGTTATTGGAGAAGCTAAGGTTTGAAATTCACAGCCTTTGTTCCTGAATCACAATGAAGTCCCTCTACTCCCTGTGGCACATTGTGTTGGCTTTAGGAGTGAGAGTCCATGGGGAGGATGAAGGAAACAGACTCTGTTCATCTAGAATGGGATTTCCTGCAAATCCCTCAGGGCCTTGACAGTCTCTTCAGGAGGCCAGCCTTTGAACAGTAGGCAAGGTTAAATGACACAGAGAAAGGGTGACCACAGGACCTCTGTGGTATACACCACATTCCTGGGCAGCCACCGGGCTCCCAGTCCCTCAGTTCCTGGGGCTTCTCTGGCTGCTGGACCAGGTGTGAGTCTGGTTCAGAGGGAACGGAAGCCAGAGACCCTGCAAATCACTCTCCCAGTGAAGTCAGGAGCCTGGAGGTATGAGAGGCCCATGAGGGCCACTGTCCACTGCTCCAGGCTCCAGCTCACCCTGGTGGGCCACAGCCAAAGAAAAGCCATGCCAACAGTTTATGCATCCTCCCAATCGCACAGGTCACACCCCAATAATGGACCCATTGTTTTTCTGGTTTGGGTTTTGAATGTCGCCCCCAAAAGCTCATGTGTTGGAAGCATAGTCCCCAGTGTGCCCGAAGCTTCAGCGGTGGGGCGTGGCTGGAGGAGGTGGGTCACTGGGGGTGTGGTCTTGTGGAATCTATATGACCACAGGCCCCCTCCACTCACTCTCTCTACTTCTGTCCATTATGAGGGAGAGTAGCTTTTCTCCACCATGCTCCCTGCCACTGTGGGTTTTATTATGAGCTGGTTGATTATGGACTGAACCTCGGATACTGTGAGCCCAAATAAACTTTTCCTCCTCTAAGTTGTGCTTATGAGGTATTTTGGTACAGCAACAAAACAGCTAAAACAATTCTTTTATACTTCCCCCAGTGGCTCTGACTCTAATTGACTGGCCCCTGCTCACCTGCTCACACAGGTGGATATGCTACAGAAGTAGCAAGTCATCACACAGCACCTGTGCTGAAATCTAGCATCCTACCTATCTTAATGGGTTCTAATTTGCTGTGGCTAAGACCAGGAACTCTTTGACGTTTTTTGCTATGTGGTTGTTTTTGTTTGTTTGTTGCTGTTTTTTTTCAATAGTGGAGCCCCTTTATCCCTGGTTCATAGAAGGTGACAATAAGTGTTGCTCAAATGAATGTACATTTGTTTGGTAAGATTTGTATTTACTGTGGTGGATCTAGGATTATGATATAACATTTTCCAAATAGCCCTTTGCTCCTCGGTGCTCAATCTGCATTCCGCTGAGAGATTTGGAGGTGGGCATGATGGAAGGTAAGCATAAGTTTCATATTAGGATCTTTCCACTTGACCTTGGTAAACTTCTTGAAGGAGAGATGGAATCTTTGACATCGGCATTGTTCTTGTTCCTGTTCCCAGGCCACAGTTGCCTTCAATCACGTATTGCTGACTGAATTAATGCCAAAGCCACAGGACGGAGAAGAGAGTGTAGGTCCCCACGGCGGTGACTTGGATCCACCGCACTTTGGGGGTGAGCTGACATTTCAAATCCTTCTCAAATGCTCATTAGCTCCCTCGGTCACTGCTGCATTCTCCTCTGACCTCAAAATGACTTCTTATTCCACTCCCCAAGTAAACGAGACGAGGACTCTCCAGCTAGTGACTCCCAGGTCCTCTCTTGCATCTGCTGACGGGCCCCTTGGAGGCCGGCGCCTGGACCCAGCCCCTTCGCAGATGGGTTTGGGCTCTTTTCTTCCTCTCTGCAGGGCTACACCTTACTCCCATCATGTCTGTTCTGTTTTAGAGGATGTTTAGTACGTGAATGGAGCTCTTTGAAGTAGAGGCACCATATAAATCTAAGGAAAGAAATATAAAATGCAGCCCCAATCACCTTCAGCTCTCCTCCCTGGCTAGCGAAAGAAGCCAAGTCTGGCAGTCATTTTTCTGCTTTGATTGCTTTCCAACAATGGTCTCCCCCCTTTCGTCTAACACTGAACTCCATTTAGACCCGTTGGTATAAATGTTCATTGAAAACCCAGGAATGTGTCTTTGAATGAAGACCCTGCATTCTAATGACCTGTGACTTTTTTAGAAGTCATGTTGCAGAAGTAGAAATACTACAGCGAGCAGAAACAGTGCAGTCACATGTGTGAGTTTAGGGATGGAGGAAGGGGTCATGATTCAGAAACTCATCAGGTGCCCAGGAACAGAGGGCCCGATGCGCTCTGAAGCACAGGCATACATGCAGGTGGGAGCTGTGGACAGAAGCTCTAACTTGTGCACAGAGCAGGCACAGCCGGCACCATCCTGCCCTGGAGCCTGTCTTAGACACAGGCACACCATTGAACATGGAGAAAATCCAGCAAGAAGTGTTCATTGACCCCTCCCTCCCCCTGCATGCCTGGGGGTGTTTCTTCTGCTCATCAGAACTTGGTAAAGGTAGTGTGGAGCTGCTGCTTATCATCCCACTCCCAAAGTCACCACCAAATATTCATTCCAGGACTCATGTCCTTTGAGTTTGGTCAGGCAGGCAAGTAACATTTAAGCACTTTTTTTTTTTTTTTTTTTTTTGCAGTACCGGGGATTGAACCCAGGGGCGTTCTACCTCCGAGCTACACCCCTGGCCCTATTTTTTTATACTTTATTTTGAAACCGGGTCTCACGAAGTTGCGGAGGGCCTCACTAGGTAGAGACAGAGAGAGAGAGAGAGAGAGAGAGAGAGAGAGAGCTGAGGCTGGCCGCGAACCCGTATCCTCCGGTCTCCGCCTCCCAAAGTACTGGGATTACAAGCGTGCGCCACCACGCCCGGCCACATTTAAGCACTTTCTAAGCACCAGGCATATTGTCTTATCGAATAGTCTCAATATTCATGCAATTTGGGCCCTAGCCACAATTTTATTGGAAGGAAACAGACTCCAGGGGTGTAGGTCATACAGCTAATTAGAGGCAGAGCTGGGGACTAACCCAGGTGTGTCTGGTGCTAAGGCACAAGACCGTGTACTGCCCTGGAGGAAGCCTGGTCTCACCACGGGATTCCTTCCCCCACAAATATTCTCTACTGAGCCACAGATGCTGAAATCTCTTTCAGCAAGGACAGAGGGTTTCATTCTACAGCAGATATGGAAGAATAAAGATTAAAAGATGGATTAGAGAAGTAAATAAAAGTATAATTTAATTCAGCAAAAAGTATCAACACCCCTAGAGATTCAGACTAGCATGAGGCACTTGCTAACTTCTGCTGGAGGGGGTTCCCATGGTGCAGGTGGGGGGATGGCCAGGTCCAGAGGGGGGAGGGTACAGGCCATGGCTGCTGGGTTCCGGACTCTGTAAGTGGCTGTGCACAGCTGACGCCGTGCTGGAGTGAGAAGCTTCCTGATCAGTGGCTGTGACAGTCAGGTGCACACATTGTCATTCAGCTTAGGAGACTGGTCTCAGGATCCGCCCATGAAGTTAGAGACTGCCTTAGCTTTTGCATTTCTCTTTGGTTTTCTGGTGTCATCGCAGACTGTAACGAGGCAATTTCCTGTAACGAGGCAATTTCCTCGGCTAGATGACATCATGTCCTCCACCTTCACTTCCCAGGTGACGTCATGTGCTTCCCCTGGGCTTTCTAGTTGACAGAATAGGCTACGAATCCAGCGTAGGCCCTAAGGTGCACATAGAAAGAAATTCCAAGAATCAGGATCTGGAACTTTCTACCTGGGCTGCCCCAGCTGCTTTCAGCTCTGGATTCCAGGCTGGCAGTGCGGCAGGCTGGCTGGTGTGTGGCCACCCTACCCCTACTTTAAGGAAAATCAGGCACATGCGCTGGACCCGTGTCATCAGGTGCAAGAGAGCATTTGTGTATCTGACACTTGGCTTTTTGACCATCTCCCATGTACTTGTGGAGTGAGGATGGGATTCCTCTAATAAAATCCAGAAAAGTCGCTTACATTAAAGCACTTCTCAAGTGCAAAGATGTGTAAGGACCTGCGTAAGAACCTGAAGATGTATCCGGCACCCACATTACAAGTGGGGAGAGACATTCTCCAGCTGTGACGTGGAACACTGCATCTCAACCCATGACTGGCTCCCAGAAGCCCTGTGTTCTTGAGGCCACTGAGGTCCAGGGACCACATCCCCATGGCTGCTGTGGTGACTCATGACCCAGACAGCAGCAGCATGGCCCAGTGACAGCAGAGCCGAGGAGGGCGGCACTGGGTCCTGGGGAAAGTCTGAGGCCTGGTAAAGATGGGCACACAGTTGTTCCTGGAGGCCACAGCCAGACAACCCACAGGCCTCATGTCTGCAGAGCACTGGCAGGTGGAAGGTGTCAAAAACACTTCTTGAACACAGCTTAGGGAGCCCCCAGAGAGGAAGAAGGAGACACTTTAAGGCTCTGTCCTCTTATTCCTGCTAAGATCCTCCTGGGGTGGCAAGGCTAACGAAATGAGAAAACAAACAGCTAAGAAACAGCCCCAGGCTTCGCTGGATCCCCGGAGGTGCCTGCCAGGAAGTAGAAGCCCTTTTGGAAAGCGTTCTTCCTGGCTTCTGTGCTGGGGCTCGCCCCACTGACCTTCATATAGCTGAGCACCCTTCAGATGTTTCTGGGGCCCACGTGGGTGCAGCATTGCTTGGGAATCTGAGCAAATGCTACCTTTAATTTGCCTTTTTTGGGGTGTACTGAAGAATTTGATGCTACTGAATCAATTTTTGGATGAACTCCTGTGCTCAGGGGCTTTTACCATATCTTGAAATAAATCAGACTGAGGGCATCGGTAGGAACATGGGGGGCTGCAGACTGATGGTGGGGTCCAAAGATACGTCACCCCGTGGTAACTGCTGGTGAACGTGGGGTTCTGGAATGCACATTCGCAACAGCAGTGCAAGTGTCATCTATGCATCGAGGTTGCAGGAGCAAGATCGCAAAGTTGCTGGAGTCTTTGCTGGGGGCTTTGCAGAGTTGAGCCAAAGCTATGGGGACTCTCAAAGTTCTTTAAGAGCACGGAGCACAGAAAGGAGAGGTGCCTGGAAACTGCCTTGTGTGGGGGCTATGGGACACCAGGGAGCCAGGCTGAGCCTCTCAGGATGGCTGAAGAGCAGTACTTGGGGTAAGAATCCCCGACGGAATTGTCCTCAGAAGAGGAAATCACCTGCACATTTTCCCAGAGCATTTCAAGAGGAACTTTCAAATGGCGTGAAAGGTGCCATTGCACTTGAAGCTAAAACCCTGACTTTTTTGCAAAGAAAAAAACCAAGGAAGAGCTTCAGATCTAATTAAGGGAGGGCCCCGTGATGCAATTATACATGTGCAGTGTCTCCAACAGTTCTGGTCCGGAAGTCTGATACTTCGCAGGCCCACTTAATAATGACTGTAAATGCTCCCACTAACATCTCAAACATCAATAAATGCTCTCTTCTATAAAACTCTCCTCTGCAAAGCTCTGCCCTGGGCTGCTTTCTGCCTGAGCCACACTGACGTCTTCTCCATCATCAGCACTAGCCTGCTTGTTACCATTTCTGCCCTGGGTCCAGGCACTTTTTTTTTTCTTCTTGGGACGCCTTTCCTCCTCTTCTGGACTTTCTAATGCCTCTTTATGTTTTGGGACTCCAGATAAACATCTCTTCCTCCAGGAAGAATTCCTGGACTGTCCAAATCTGGTGTCGATGTCCCATTCTCCTAAAAGTACTTTTCCCCTAAGTGCACATTTCATTCTGAGATTCTGAGTCATTGCTGCCTGGTGTCACTCGAGGTCCCCATATAGACTAGATGTGTGCTGAAGGTAGGGGCCCTACCATCTCCAGTCACGTTGTAGTCAAAGGGTGACGCTGAGCACTGGGGTGAATTACGTGCTCATGAATAGGTTGCCTCTCCTAGGAACATGGGGAGACTATATTTTTTTCAGCTGCATTTGTAGCCAGGTGGGGACAGGTTACCACCTCTAGTCAATGGAGTATGGGCAGAAGTCACAGACACCATGTCCTGCTTGGTGGGCTGTGGAAACCTTTGTCGGCCCCACCAGTGGGCCTGAGGGCACTGTTCTCAATAGATGCATTTCTGTGGAAGCATGAGGAGTCTCCTTAGGACATGGGCCAGTGACACCTGGCTACCAACTAAGGCCACCTGGAAGGGTGTAGATGGAGACGCCGAGCGTTGATATGCATAGCCCTCTTCAGGTGTCCTGAAGGCCGTTGTGATAGTTGGTCTGGTTTGTCAACTTGACCCACCTAAGATCATGTGACTTTGGTTGTGTAACAGCAGATTGAACCGGAAGTCCTGCCCTAAATGTGGGTAGCAGGGTTCTGATAGGTGCAGGACTTAGATAAAAGAAGGAGAAAGCCGCGTAGAGGGAGCCGCGACTCTTCCTGAAGAAAGTGCATCTGCTCTCGTCTGAGATCGTCGGTCTCCAACTTTGCCGTTTCCTTGAAGAGCTTCTTGATCTCTGCTCTCGTCTGAGATCGTCGGCCTCCAGCCCTTCAAACTGAGACTTCACCATCGTTTCTCCGAAGAGCTTCCTTATCTTCACATCTTGGACTGGACTGAATTGGTGGTTGCTTCAATCCTAAGGCCCCAAGCTCTTCGACCGCCCGACCAGCTACTGATTCCTCTGATTCTTCACGTGCAGTCGAAACTCAGGACTACATTGTGAGCTGATCTAATAAATCCCTTTTTCATATACTCATTCTGTGAATTCTGTTAATCTAGTGAACCTTGACCAATACAGCTGTCATCCACCCTTCCTCTCTGCTAACTCCCTGCTGGGCCTTCCTCAGCAAGAGTTGGGGTGCCGAGGAAGGAAGTCTTATGAGTCTGTTGCTAAGGCCACAGGGCCTGCTCACACAAGATCTAGAAGCCACACGTGGGCCAGAAACAGTGCTAGTCTGAGAGCACCCTAGGACCATTTGAAGGTTGAAGGTCGGCGCTACCTACTAATTGGTGTGATCCTGGGCAGGTGCATACATCCATGAGGACTGGGAAGGAAGTGTCGAGTGAGTGGGAGAATGTGTCAATCTGTGTGGTGGAAACAGGAGCCTTCCCAGCTGCACTGGTGTGCAGACGACCGCAAAGTCCACATGAAAGTTATCGACATGTGGTACATTTGGTCAATATTTATTTAATGTTTGTGGGAATGGAAGATCAATTCTGATGGTTTGGGAGTCCGTTGGTGCCAGGCTAGAGAAGAACTGGTAGATCAAGCTCCAAATGGTCATCTATGGCTTGGCTGTTCTATGTCCATGTACTAATGCCCTAACCAGCACTCGATGTGGGCCAACTGGGAATGCTCGTTCTGACTCATTGCCAGAGGTGATAATAATATTAATTAAGTGTAAAATCTCAGTGCCAATCAAGGTCATTCTATATATTGTTTGGTCAAATGCCACACCCTCCTCCAACTTCTGTAGTTGTGACTCACCCACCTGTAAGTAATAGTGTCATTCTTGTCCCCGTGTCACTATCAGAAACTGATTAGTTTAATCACTGCTACTCAGAGAAGGTAGCCTCTGACTATACCATGTCCAAAGTTTTCAGAGGAAGATGCTCATAAACACAGAATATATTTACTAAAAAGAAAAATCATGGTATAGAATCCTGATTGTTTCATACGCTTCTTTGTGAACACTTACTTGTTTTTGAACCTATTTTCCTGATTGGATTCAGTAATTGCGTGAAATCACACCTGTTATTAGAAAAGTCTTTTTCTCGTTCCACGACTGGGCGGAAGAGCCTGTCCTTCCATGCTGAGCTGGAGTCAGAAGTGGAGGAGATGAGATCACTGGCTTCTAGATCTTCACTCGGGCTCACGGGAGATGCTACCTGCTCATATGATTCTCATTAACTGTGGTGTGGAGTTAGAATGCAAGTTGCAGGTGAAACAGTCAGAGTTCAAATCATTTCTCCATCAACTCCTTGCTCTGCTAGCTTGGGCAAGTTACAACTGTCCTGTCTCTTTCCTCTGCTAACCACACATGGGACAGGAGAGCACCTTTCTGGCAGTCCTTAGAGGGTCAGTGAAGTCAGGCATTTTGTATTTCGGAACAGTGTGTGGCTTGGTTTAAGGGCTGAACAAACTGAATCGCAGTTGTTATAACTGTGATTCTTCTTCTTTAATGAA
This sequence comes from Glis glis, assembly GCA_004027185.1. Lineage (NCBI taxonomy): Eukaryota > Metazoa > Chordata > Mammalia > Rodentia > Gliridae > Glis > Glis glis. The sequence continues at coordinate 45,415 of PVJS01005882.1, forward strand.
CATTGTAATAGCAGATCACTTTTGCTCTGCTCATAACTTCCAATAAAAGAGCACTTGGGTAATCTTAATGGAGTTCCACATTTTATTTTGAACTGCGTTTTAGCTGCACCCATAAAAATACCATCATGATATGGTACTATAAGGCAAGACAGTCAAATGCCAATCAGATTTCAACAGCTAGTAGACTATAAAGTTTACTGCTATTCATCCTTTCTTCAAATAAACATGTATTTGTGTTATTGCTCTATAATTAAACTTAAGTAAAGTATTCAGCTGCCGATGGGAGCTCTGTTCTGCTTTTACGAGGCAATAACCTCTGCCCCGACGTAATGTACTTCCAGGGCATCTTCCTTCTCAAAAGTGAACACCACCCACCAGCTCCACGAAGTCTGGGGGGGTGTGATGCTTCTGTACCCTTAGAACCATGTTGAAGGAAAATGTCTAACATTTACACGATAATGTCGGGGCCCATGTGGTTCAATAAACAGGAAGGATGGGATTTGAATTAATGAACAGGTGCATTGTCGGAGAAATATAATTATTTATTTATTTTTTTGCAGTACTGGGAATTGAACCCAGGGGCATTCTACCTCCGCATTACACCCCCGGCCCTATTTTTTATTCTTTATTTTGAAACAGGGTCTCACGAAGTTGCGGAGGGCCTCACTAAGTAGAGAGAGGGAGAGAGAGAGACAGAGAGACAGAGAGAGAGCGAGCTGAGGCTGACCGCGAACCCGGATCCTCCGGTCTCCGCCTCCCAAAGTACTGGGATTACAAGCGTGCGCCACCACGCCCTGCGTACAGTAACTAGATTCTAAAGTAAGCATGGACGTCTAGTTACTTGGACCCTTTAGAGTTTCTCTGCAGGAACCATAAACTCACCAGGTACAGTGAACTGCTCCTTTCTGCAGGAAAGCAAGGTGGGCCCAGCAGCATGTTCTTGTGGGCAGGTACCCTTCCTTGCCCAGTGCCCAATGTCCAAAGACTTCCCAAGGATTTGGCCACTCCTATTGGTTAGTCCCTCTTGAGTGGCAGGAGGCCAGGAGGATGTGAAGGCATGACAGATTTTTTGCATCTTCTCTAATTCCATAATGAAGCTCTGTCTGATTTTTAGCAAGGCCTCACTGTCAAAACTCACCTGGATGGAAGTAAAAATACCAGTCTTTGAGGTAGTTGATAACTCTGATCTTCTTAGTTCACAGTGAACCTTTGCTATTACCACATAGAATGGCCAAAAAGCATAATCCTATTTCAGTACATGATGTGAAAGTAGGACCCTTTACTTTGGTCTCTACGCTTCATATCTGGAGGTGGGGCACGCCTAGTACCCTGACACTGTAGCCAGAAAATGCCACTGGCTGCTTGATGGTCCATGAACAATGCAGTCCTGTGAGGATGCAAACCCAGCAAAAGCAAATACACTCGCTGAGGGAGACCACGGAATTGCGGTGCAACACACTAGACTTCTTGTAAGAGAGAATTACATGCATGGCATATGGACATAGAGAGTGGAACTCCAAACCATGTTGGTTGGTGTGGTAGACATGCCAACCAGTCAGAGCTGTTGCTGCCACATAAACATGGGTATGATCACACTGGGGTTTAGTGACTAAACATCCCCTGTGAGGAGACAGGACTAAGATATTAATGGTTCACACAAACGCACTTTGGAATGCGAAAGAAGAAACATAGTCTTAGTATGATGTGCAAGAAACATTTGATATAAACTCTATTTTATTCAATAAGTAAAACTCAGAATCTAATTGCTTAAGAAATGTAAATCCGTATGTTACTTTAAAAATAATAGATGCTCTTAGATAAGCTTAGCAAATATGTACAGATTTATGAAAATAACTGTAGTATAATAGTAGACGTTCTTTAGATAAAAATAATAAACATTCTTTAGGTACGCTTAACAAATACGTACAGTTATGAAAATTGACCTTCCCTATTATAATCCTTATGGCACAGAGCAGGGCAGCAGGTCACTGGGAATCAATTAGCATTTGCTGGGCTAGGGCAGCAATTAAAAAAGTATCACTTGGAACAGTCTCTGACATGCAGTTTTCTAATGTGGAAAGTCTTGAGCACTGGGATTCTTGGACCACTCTAGTTTTCTCATAACATTTAAGCTGAGCCCAATATGATTCTACACTTTCAGCTAAAATGAATCAGGAGATGATTTATTAGGTTTTAAAAATATTTGTAGGTTGCCTTGACATTTAGTTAATATTGCCTCCTCTTGCTCTGCACTTACTAGCATGGAAGCTGTACATATTGAGCCTGGAAGGAGCTTTGGTGGGAGGCCCGCCCCCCCAAAAGGCATAATTATTTATCTTTATTTTCCTTTAAGAAAAATTCAATCTCTCTCCTGTACTTTAAGACCTCAGGAGCAAATCTTAATGTTGTGCTTGGGGTGTGAACGCATCTTTGCAATAAAAGTGCACCTGAGTCGTGGGACTGGCCTGGAAGTGTCTGATGCTCTGTGCTGGCGAGCTGAAGACACTTTCTTGGTGTGTCCTGTGGAACTTTTCCTATCCTTACAAAAAAGGCAAATAGCCGAGGAAGAATGATGGGTGATTTTCATGCGAAGAACAATATATCAAGAATATCTAAATGAATTTAACAATTACAATTAATAGTCTTGGCCACATCAATTTTAGATATGTTCGCAAGTGGGAAATGATTTTCAATTTATATATGTCATTTCTGATATTTCTTCAGTAGCTGAGGCAGAGCAAAAGGAGAGAATTTTTGGATTTCTGTTAACTTGATCTGTAATAATTTTTTTGGTGGCTTTTTGTGTTTAAATAGTTGGTAAGGGTCAAATAAAGTTCAGGAATTTAACTCAAGTAATGTCCCAGACTTCTCTATGAAAGTATGTAACTAATGAATGAAAGGATAGGTGAATAAATAAAATTTAAATAAATGATTTAAAAAACTTTAGATGAATAAATACAATTTAAATGTTCAAGGACCCCAGGAGCCTGGCATGGATGGAGTGCAGACCAGACAGTAACAGAGTCCTAGCAAGCAGGGCCTTCCTGGCCACTGTGCAAATCTTCGTGTTTCTTTCTAAGTGAAGTGGGGAGCCATGGCAAGTTCATAGAATCAGAAGGGTCTCTTTACTCATCTCTGTGCAGGCTGTGGATTAAGGGTCAAGGCTCCTGGTAGGGATAGTGAGTACAACATGTTATCTAGGGATTAATTAATTATGATGAGAAATGATCACTTATGATAAACCCATCTTATGGTAGACATGATTATTAAAGCAAACAATCTGCTATAGATGGTACCAGGGCCTGTGCTTGGGATTGGACTTGACTCTGGAATGGACGGATGACACTTCAACCCATCACATGTTGCAAAGCAGCCCTGTCATTGCCTGGACTTGTCTGTTGTCACCCGTCTCCCAAATGAACACAGTTGCCCCCCCCCCAACAAGCAAGACCTTTGGCGCAGTGATCTACTAAAAAAGGAGATTGATATTCATGTCCCAAACCTCAGTTTAATATAAAAAAACCCACATGAATTCTGTTGTCCATTTGCAATGAGAAGAGAGAGGGCAACACGGTGTCCCTGTTGGAGAGAGAGAATGAGGAAGAGTGGGGCATGGGTGCTGGGCAGAGTGCGTGTGTGTTGGCTTCTCTGTTCATTCATTTATTAGTTTGTCAAAGGAGGACTGCTTGCTCTGAACCAGGCAGGGCGACGGGCAGGAACAAAGGAACGTGGTGTAAGGTCTTTCCTCCGTCCTCACCGGCTCACAGGCCGAGGTGGCAGGGGAGGTAAATGCATGAGGAGGAGAGACTGCACCTCATTCCACGAGGACCTGCCGCGTGGCAGGTCTTTCCTGGGTGCTCGGGATGTGAATGGCGACACTTCTGTTCTAGTGGACAGAGACAGCAGTGGATGGCAGAAACCATAAATAAAGATGTCGTAGGGCGTGTTAGATGGTGTTAAGCAGGGCAGATGAGGTGTGCGGGCGAACCACTCCTCTGTTAACAGGTGCTCACAGAGTTACCTGTGAAGCTGCGCTCTTGCACAGACTTGAAGGGAGGCAGGGAGAGAGGGAGTCCTATGAAGCCTGACTTCGGGACAGAACTGCAGTATTCCTGGCAGCAGGAAGAGCCAATGCCCAGACCCCAGTGGGAATGTCTGGGATGTGTCCAAGGACCCCAGGAGCCTGGCATGGATGGAGTGCAGGGCCTGAGGGGGAATAATGGCGTGCAGCCCAGAGAGAAACAGAGTCTTGGTCATTGTGCAGATCTCGGTATTTCTTGCTGCATGAAATGGGAGCCATGGTAAGGTCTAGAGCAGCCATAAGGAGAGACATAGGATCAGAAGTGTCCCTTCTCTCACCCCTGTGCAGGGTGTGGATTATGGGGCGAGGCTCCAGGTAGGGAAGGCAGAAGGCCCAGTTGTGTTGACCCGGGAAGAGGCGTGATGGTGGACGAGTCCAGGCAGACAGTGCCATAGTCACAAGCGACAAGAGACTCAGGTATGGCGTGAAGGTGGGTGGCCTGTTTGCCCACGGAGTGGAGGAGGTGGGAGAGAAGTGAAGGATGATGCACAGGTTATTTTTTCTTGACTTGAGCAACTCGAATACTGGGATTTCCTCCATTGAGATAGCAAGGTCGGTGTGAAGAGAGAGGTCCAGTTTGCACACGGAGTGGGCTTCAGATGGCAGGGAGAGCAGGAGGTGGCGGAATGTGGCTGGAACTCAGGGGAGAGGTCCGGGCTTGCTGTGGACTTGGAAGTCGCTGGCATTGAGACCCATGAGATGGGACCAGGTGGCCAAGGGTAGTATGGATGTTGGAGGAGTAAGAACAGAGCTCTAGTGAGTTTCAACGTTAGGAATTCCAGGGGACCTGTAGGAACAGGTAAAGGAGATGGTGGAGGAAGACCAAGGGGCAGGAGAAAGATTCAGACAGCGAAGCAGAGTGGAGGTTGGAGAAGGCCCCTGGGGAGAGAAAGCAGGTGCCCGGAGCCCTGAGCCCACAAGTCCAGTGGGACATGGACTAGCAGGGAGCCTTGGGTTTGCCACCAGTCAGTCCCTGGGGAGCCTCACAAGCAGCTTTGTGGTGGCCTCAGGGACTCATGCTTGGAGTGGCATCGTGAGAGACGGAGAAGAAGCCCAGGGATGCGATCAACAGGCAACTTCAATGTGGGTGCCTGGAGCAGATGCAACTCTCTTCCCTGGCAGATAAGAAAGTCACAGAGAGAAGGTAGCCTTTGGGCCACGTCCCTGAGAGCAGGGGTGAGTGCATTAGGAGAGCCCTGGGAGGACCAGCGGCACACGTGGCAGCATAGGTTGGAGGGGGCATGGTGCGGCCCGTGTGCGGTGGGGAGGTGGGCAACAGGAGCCAGGAGGAGGGAGAGCCACGGGCTGTGCTGGCCTCTGGGCTTCTGTTCTTCCTCCTCTTGGACGGGTTGCATTCCAGAGCTCCCACACTGACTTTCAGATTTCAGTTCTAGAACTCTTCCAGAGGCTCGAAGGCCTCATTAGTGATTCAGTTAACGAGAAAATGAACTCAGGATTCCCAGTGTGGGCCTGCGCTGCTGACCACCGTCCTGTATTCAGCTCACAGAAGGCAAAGAAACTTGCAGCCACAGAATAACCTTCCGCCCCCAGCTCTTCACAGGGGGCCTCCCAGTGCCACCATGTGGCCCCAAGGCAGCCTGGGCGTTTGGAGACATAGACAATGAAGTGGCCTCGGGATCAGAGAGAAAGCTCCCCATTGAAGGCCCTGTCGCACAAAGTGATTCACAAGGGGCTGTCACAGATGTCCAGGATGGGCCCCCTGCCGGGGAGGGCAGGCGTGAGGAAGACCGCCTCCCTGGAAATATTGTCAACACCCCGACAGGTGCACGGGCCGCACACAATGGATAGGAAGAACCGTTCGCGGGGACAAAATCCTTTTATTGAGAGGGCCTAAAGAATAGCGCTAAGGTGGGGACCGCCATCTCCAAAGGTGCTTCTTAAGTTTTCTGGCCCTGATAAGAAAGTGCCTGCGTATTATGCCCTTGCTTTGTGCTTGCCTCCCACAGAGAAGGTGCACCGATGTTAAGATTCTCAAATTCCCCATGAAAGCGGTTATTTTTGTCACAGAGGGAATTGTGAGCAGTCCTTGAAGTCACCCCTCCCCTCCCCAAGCAGTTCTCTTTGACCCGCCCCCGCCAGAGATGCTGCAAAAGCTGAGACTGGGGCAGGGCAGCAGATCCAAGCGCTCAGGCCCGTTTGTCTGGAAAAAAGTGGTTTGGGGATAATTTTCAATTAAAAAAGTTTTATTGGATACTCTTTATCCTCCTTCACTGGGTTAAAAACTTCATGCAATGTGGGTCAAACCAGAAGTAAGTGAGACAAGGAACACCCCCCCCCCCCACTGAAAACAGAATAATTTTCAATTTCTTCAACTTTCTGGGAACTTCATGTTTGGTAAGCAGGCCCAATGACTTCCGTAACTGCTACTTAGCCCCAGCACTGGAAGAGCAATTTGTATTTTCTATGATGCTCCTTGTTAGATTTAGAAAACATGCGTCGGCTGGAATGTTTCTGCATTTCCGAAGCAATGGGTATTCCAGAGCTGGGGACTTGCTTGTGGCTGATTAAGAAATCGCTGAGATGCTGGCTTCATCCACATGGTGTCTGCCACAGGCGAGCGTTTATAAATCTTGGCGAGTCTGGTCTTGCTTCTGCAATGCAGCGCCTCTATCGGGGTGGTGGCCTCCTCTGGACTTTGCGCTCAGCTTGTCCTGGGAGGAGGGATCATAAAACCAGGGGGGTAGCAGAGCATCCCCGCTCTGTGATCAGTGGTCAGAACACACGGCCTGACCTTCTCTCTGTGATTTATTCCTGTGTGTCTTCGGGGCTGAGTTGTGGGCCTTGTTAGTCGGCTCCCTGGTGCCCGGGTCAACCGTGTGCTGGCCTTTCTCTCTCTGGATGCCACATCTTCCTTCCTGATTCTGTGTCTCCCTGGCTTCAGCTTCCGCTTCTCTGCCTGCTTTCCTGTCCTGCCTGTGATGATACCTCAGAGGTTCCGTTGTCCTCCTCCCTGGGCCTTTGCTACCTGCCCGCCTCCCTCTCTGCAGGGCACCGCCTGCTCACTTGCCCGCCACCGCACCAGCCAGGTCATAGCACTGTCCCCATTCGAGTCCTCCTCCTTTCTTAGCCCAATGGATCGCTGACCAGTCCCTCATGTGATGTTCCCAGCCAAAGTTACCCTGCAGAGTGCCATCCTGAGCCTGGCTTCAGTGTCTACAATGGCCGGGTGAGAAAGGCCGCAGGTGGCTGTTTTAGTCCGCTTTTCTGTTGCCGTGACCAAAACACAGGAGACAAACAGCACAGAGGAGGAAAGGTGTCTTGGGGATTGTACTTTCAGAGGTGCAGCCCATAGTTGACCGACTCCAAGGTAAACATCATGGCGGCACGGCGCGAGGCAGAAGACAGACACTTATCTAATGGCAGCCGGAAAGCAGAGCGAGTGACAGGAAGTCACCAGGGACAGATAGAGTCCCCAAGGCCACACCGCCAGTGACCTACCTCCTCCAGCCATGCCTCATGTGCCCAAGTTACCACCCAATGAATTCATTCAAATTATTAATCCTTCTGTGGACTTATCCAGCGATGAGATTAGAGCCCTGATTCAATTGTTTTACTTCTGAAAATGTCTGCGTTGCCAACCCATGAGCCTTTCCAAGGGGCATTCTATATTCACACCATAACAGTGGTCCCAGCCAGATCTAACAAGAGCAGTGCACGCTGTGCGGGAGGAAGGCGTGTTCTTCATCTAAGAGAGGCAGAATCTGAGGCTCCCCTCAACTCCCCCAAGTAAGGAAGTGGGTCTACCTCGCAGGAAAAAAAATAATAATAGCTGGCATGTGTATCGGGTATTTGATATTCTTTCCCCAGTTCCATGTGTGTCATCTGTATCGACTCATTTAATGCTGATAGCAACACAATAAGGAGAGCATTTTGAAGGGCTTCATGTTGTCCATAAGGCCAGCGCAGAGAACCCCAGGAACTCCCCTGGGACTGCACAGCGCGGGACTTCCTGCCAGGTGGCCTGGCTGCAGGGTGTGCTCCCAGCCCTGCCTCCTGCAGACCTTCTGAAAGAAGTCAAGTATGAGCGTTTCTGTGAAATCCTCCAATTTTTGAACGGTGCTACACATTCCAAAGGTGAAATACAGCAGTGAACCACACGAAGTCTGTGGTCTGGGCTGCCACTGAGGTCCCGGTCAGAGGGCCAGGAAAACCGTGCAGTGGCAGGTTTTATTAAGGGGGCCAGCCCTCGCTCACTGAGCCCTCCATACGATCCTGTCGTCCTTGGGGTCCCTGGGTGGTTATGGAGCTGCAGCACTGCTGAGCCAATGCTCAATGTCCCCAGGGTGCTCCTGTGATGTCCTCTGCTGAAACTGTAGATGCTGAGACTTCGTTTACTTGAGCCCTGTGTGGGTGGTGAGATGTGGTATGAAAACCCAGGTGGGGGTTATCTCCTTTATTTTTATTTTTGGTACTGGAGATTGAACCCAGTAGATTTACCTCCAGACTACACCCTCCCCCCAGCCCTTTTTTATTTATTTTTTATGTTGAAACAGGGCCTTGCTAAGTTTCTGAGAGCCTCATTAAGTTGCTGAGGCTGGTCTTAGACCTGCAATCCTCCTGTCTCAGCCTCCCAAGTACTGGGATTACAGACATGCACCACCACGCCTGGCTCATTTTTTCCTTTTGAAAGCTGTTTAAGAGGTGGCTTCCATACAAGCTGAGAAAGAATCGTGAGTCAAGAAGTAGCTATTACCTGTGTCCACTTGCCACGTCTCAGAAATATTAGGCCATCCCAGCTCTGTTATTTCAAAAAGGTTGATTACAGGGGTTAGTAGACACAACTACTGTGTCTACTAACACAGAACTGAAGAGCTGACTCGGGGTAGCTGGTATCAATTAGCCTCACAGCCCAGCCTGACTGAGCCCTCCATGGTCCACCACCCTGGGGTCTGCAGGGTGGGCAGACAGGGTACAAGACCTGGACCCTGCATCCGTGGGCTTATGAGGAGGGAAGACCAGCAACCAGATCTCTAAAGAAAAACGGAATGCAGTATGACCATGAGGAAAACGAGAATGTGGAGACGTTCCAGGTGAGCTGGGCTTGGCGTGGTGGTAACAGAAGGGCTTCCTGGGGCAGGGTGGGCGCGATCTGTCTGAGGGGAACGGGGTGTTTCTGGAGGGGATGGAAGGCAGGACAAGGAGCTGGGGCTCCTCCCACGCCTGTGGTCCACTGGGCACCTCTGTGGCATCAAGCATAGGGAATGTGATTTCAGGGTTTCCCATAACCTGTAGGGGATGCGCCCTTTCCAGGGATGTCCTTTGAATCTTAGTTTCTTCATGAATGCACACAAGGCTGCACGGCAGAGTGAATAGTAGCCAAGTCCACAGGCGGAGTGAGAGCCACCATAGACGCTGATGTGTCTCAGCTCATACGTGGGGTGACAGCCACCAGAGACGCTGATGCCGATGTGCCTCTCAGCTTGGCAGAACTTTGCCTGGTCTGATAAACCAGGGTGCTGTGCAGGGAGGGGCTGGAGAACCACTCCTGGAGGATCTCAAAGGTGGGTTGAGGTATCTGGATGTGACACTGTAGGCGAGGGGCGCTGCTGTGTATTTGAGGAGACAGGCATGAGACGCGTGTTTAAGAAAGGTTGAGGTCCAGCCGGGCGTGGTGGCGCATGCTTGTAATCCCAGTACTTGGGAGGCGGAGACCGGAGGATCCGGGTTCGCGGCCAGTCTCAGCTACTTAGTGAGGCCCTCTGCAAGTTCGTGAGACCCGGTTTCAAAATAAAGTATAAAAAATAGGGCCGGGGGTGTAGCTTGGAGGTAAAACGCCCCTGGGTTCAATCCCCGGTACTGCAAAAAAAAAAAAAAAAAAAAAAAGAAAAGAAAGGTTGAGGTCCAACATGTACAAGAGATTGGGAAAGGGATATGGCTGGGGTTTCCATAAGGAAGGAGTTATTGTCACACAGAAAATGAGAATTTCAGAGCCTGGGATGGAGATGGCAAAGGAGAAGGTGCAGGGGACCAGGTGACATATGGGTACAAGGGTTTAAAGAGAGGAGCATGGGAAAGACAGCTCCCTGGGGAGCCAACGGGGACATGGGCTCATCTGTGGGGGGCAGCAGGGCAGACACTGTCGGGGCCTCTGCCTCTGCCTGGCCCGTCCTCTGTAGCCTGAGTCCAAGCATTCTTGGGGTCTTTCCCTGTGTGTGCTCTCTGGCCAAGCATGGAGAGGCTGGAAAGCCAGGGAGTTAGCCCCCAGAAGCAGCCCTCAGCCCAGGGGTGGGAGTCCTCAGAACCCCGAGCAGCCGGACCCTCCAAGAGGAGTTCAGAGGTACAAGGTGCCCTCAGAAGGCCCCCAGGGCTAAGCCCAGGCCAGTAGTCACTCCCGCTCACACACACGGCTGCCCTCTCTCTTCCTGACACCCCCTCCCCATTAAGCTCTGCACCGGAATCCTTGTCTGAGGTTTGAATTTGGGGGAAACTGGATCTAAGAGAACAGAGTTCCTATGCAGACATGTGTAAAGACATTTGGGGAGGGAAGAGAATCCCCCCTTTTTTGTGGCACTGGGTTTTGAACCCAGGGGCATTCTACCTCTGAGCTACATCCCCAGCCCTATTTTATTTTATTTTAATTTTGAAACAGGTCTCACTAAGTTGCAGAGGGCCTCATTAAGTAGCTGAGGCTGGCCACGAACCTGTGATCTTCCTGTCTCCGCCTCCCAAGTAGTGGGATTACAAGCGTGTGTCACCGTGCCCGGCCTGAGAATCCACTTTATACTCACCAGAGGAGTTTCCTAGTTGAAGGAGCCTGGTGATGATTTTCTATGAACACCGAGTTCCCTCCCCCAACCTCCCATCCCTCACTGAGCCACTGTAAGAAGTTGGGAGCAGAGACACGTAAGATGTGGAGATGGTGCATCTTAGTTGTTATCTAAGAGGATCTCTATGTGTTTCTAAGAACTTCCAGTATCAAACAGAAATAGTCTCCACTCACATACGGCTTGTGCACAGAACAATGCTTTCCTTGTACCTTGGGAAGCGGGCAGCTTAAGAACTTGGTGTTTGCATGACAGTGTGTGGTTAGGAAGTGCTGCACATGCCCAGATCGAGAGGCGCAGTGGTGTACCTCTATCCTGCTGCATCTCCCTTCTGTGCTGTGCACACACTGCGTACTGACCAGCAAGTGTTGCCATTTGTAATTTTGTGACCATATTTGCCTCTTTTGAAAGGCGGAGTCTTTGCAGGAAATCAGAGCAATGGTTTGAACGTGCACTCCCAAAACTCATGTTGAAATTGAATTGCTATCGCAACAGTATCAAGAGCTGGTGCCATCAGGCAGTGATTAGGCCATGGAGACACCACCCTCATGCGTAGGTGTAGGGGCCTTATTGTGGGAATGGAATTGCTATCATGGAAGCTGGGTTTCTGACACCAAGGATGCCCGCAGTCCAAGTTCCTGTCTCTTATGCCTCGTATGTGTGCTTCCGCTGTGTGATAAAGCAGCCTGCAGGTCCACATCAAACACTGCACCATGCTCATGGACTTTCCCGCCTCCAGGACTGTGAGGCTAATAAACTGCTCTTGGACATGGATGGTCTAGTTACAGCGACCTCAGATCAGATGTTCATTCAACTTTAGGGAAATGCAGCAGACAGCCAGTTGATCCTGCAGGGCCTGGGAGACAGGGATAGCTCTCCCTGTGCCAGGCAGAAGGGATGCCCCTCCTTGGGTTGGGAAAACCTCTTGGCAGGGGCCACCAGCATCCTTCCTTAGTAGATGAGCTCAGCTTCAACAAGGCGGGAGGAGCAGGTGGAAAGGGTCTGGCCATACAGGCATGGAGGTGGACTTCTTGTGTGGGTCTCCTCACCTGCCCAGTGGAGCAGGGCAGACTGGGCCACTCTTCAAATTAGAGATATGTACCTACATCTCCCTGGTAAATACAAAATTTTACAGTGAACTCTTAATGTTTGGCGCGCGCGCGTGTGTGTGTGTGTATGTGTGTGTGTGTGTGTGTGTGTGTGTTTAGCACAACTCTTTTTTTTGTGGTACTGGGGATTGAACCCAGGGGCATTCTACCTCTGAGATACACCCCCAGCCCTATTTTTTATTCCTTATTTTGAAACAGGGTCTCACTAAGTTGCAGAGGGCCTCACTGAGTAGCTGTGATCCTCCTGTCTCAGACTCCCAAGTACTGGGATTACAAGCGTGTGCCACCACACCTGGCCTATGTTTAGCACAACTCTTAAGATGCAACAGGAAACATGAGATCAAGGTAGCCTTTGACAATGTTGATAGAGAGTTCTCTTCAACTTGGAGGGTCATGGAGAGAAACCTGACTGTCATTCTTCGGTGAAGCTCATAATTTCAGGCCAGCCGGACTCGTAAACCAGAGGTCAGAAGAGCAGCGTCGGTCCCGCGGGTTGCCCCGCAGGACTGGGCTAGCTGGAGCAGGGCAGGCACAGGTTGATGTACATGGAGGTGGGGTGATGTTTGCTTAGTTAGGCATAGATCCAAGTGGAGGCTGGTTGAGACTGGGAGGCCTATAAGCTGGGTTGAAAGTACTTGCTAAGGAGAATGGGACTTAGAAGGGACCCCAGACAAAGAAGGAGAAAACTTTAGTTGAGCAAAGAAGGCGACCTAACTGAGGGAGACGGGAGGGGGGAAGAGGGAAATACACTAATGCACATGATATGTATACACAAACTTATCAGAGTCGATCACTATGCTGAGCATGAAAAGGAGGGAAGGGGGAGGGAATAGGGTGGGATTTGAGGGAGGGCTAAATGAGCAATGTGTGCATGCATGCTTCTGATACCCTGACACTTATCAAAACATATAACTACAATGCACCAATAAATGTAATAAAAAATAAAATAAAATAAAATAGGGCTGTGGTGTAGCTCAGAGGTAGAATGCCCCGGGGCTCAATCCCCAGCACCACAAAAATAAATAAATTAATTAATTAATTAATAAAAAAAGAAAGAAAGTACTTGATGAGAAATGGCCCCGCTGTCCCAGGTAGACACCAGGGCCAAGGACCGTCTGCCGGTTATCAGAATCCTCCCTATTGTAAAGATCCCAAGCTCTTCTTGAGTATTGGCCACCTGAGCTACAATGTGCCTGCTCCCTTAGAGCCAGGCTGGCTGTATGACTCCCGGATGCCCATGTTGGCACCTATATGTCAGGCTGGGGAAATTCAGAAAGCTTTCCACCTACCTGGTGCTCAGCCTCCCCTAATGATGGCCACCAACTTGTCCAGCGCTTTATAACGAGCCACATGCTTTTCACGTTTGCTCCTCCAGACTCCAACCTGGGGCTCAAATCTAAGGTTTGGACCCGGAGGTGTGCGGCGTGAGCACAGGGATTTGTCCCGGTCAGTAACTTGGTTCCTTCCTAAAGTGACATGGGCCGGACCTTCAGAAAGGAAGGTGAAGATAAAGAACCGAATATCTAGAGCCAGGCATGGTGGTGTGTGCCTGTAATCCCAGTGTTACGATTTGGGGCTGCTAGGGTGGGTTCTTTTCCTCAGCTCATATAGATATGATGAGCCAGGAAATAAAGAGCCAGGACAAGCAAAGCTTAAGTAGGATTTATTAGAAACAGAAGAGAAAACAACGCAAGAAAAGAGCTGCAGCGGAGAAAAAAGGGGCACAGTGTTTCCAACGAAAACACTGTCCCCTCCGGATCTCGGGATCTTAAAGAGAGCTTGTCCTATCTGGTCTTTTTTATCTGGGTTGCTAAGCTCCCAGGCCAATAGCCTGCTTTGTCAGCATCTACGTGAGAGGATGATGTTCCTTTTTAGCTTTTTCTAAGCCCGTGGCCTTCTAAGTTTTAACATTTTTATTTTTGTTACCAAATTTATCAATAGGCCAGTCTTGTTCTTTAATCTGTTCTTTGTTCTGATATCACCCGGGACTACATGACGGGATGCATAAGATTCTGTAATTTCTCTGTCTCTTTAAGGACAGGTCAGCCCAGCTGCTCTGCTCACAGAGCAAGTCAGTGTTCAGTGTTCTTATCTCGCTGCTGCTGCGTGATACTCGGCTTGGAGTATGGGACAGATTGGGATCTGTAAGAAGTTGGCTGTTTTAACCTTTTAAATACCTGCTCTGCTTTGTGACAGGGCATGGCATGAAATCATCCATAACTGGATCACCAGTACTCGGGAGGCTGAGACAGGAGGATCTCAGGTTTAAGGCCAGACTCAGCAAGTATCGAGATTCTCAGCAACCTAGCAAGACCATGTTTCAAAATACAAAATGAAAAGGGCTGAGGGTATAACTCTGAGGTTGAATGCCCCTGGGTTCAATCCCCAGAACCAAAAACAGCAACAACAATAAACCCATGAATATCTGGGAGCAAAGGGGTGGGTGGTGGTAGTCAGGAAACTTAAAGTCGCTGTAACTGTGGCTATAAAAGATGTATGGCATGTAGACATCTCGTTCCCCCAAGCATTACTGCCTGTCACCAGAAGTAGGTTGGGGTGGATAGTTTATGTCACCTCCCTCTCTCTTCCTTTTCTCCTTAGACAGACAGGCAGACACACGTGCGTATACACAATGCTTTACCCTCGCAACGGCCAACACTAACTCCCACAAGTGTGGTCAAAGGGTGAAGGACAGAATTCTCTGGGGGGCTTCCCGCGGTGTTTATAACAGGGCCTCTGCCATGCCGTGCTCCGAGGAGGGACAGGGGCAGGGGCAGGCCGTGGATGGGCCGTCTCGCAGGCAGCCCGTGTGCTGGATACGGGGCTTCCCTCTGGCCGCGGGTCATGGCAGCCCCATCTATGTCCGATAAAGAAAGCTAAACATGCTCCCCACCTCCTTCCTCTCAGCCTCCCCAGCCACTCCCCTTGCCAAGCAGTGTGCATACATGGGTGCACATGTGTGAACACGCTGATGTCAGAAGCAGGCCTTACATTTGTTACACACACACACACACACACACACACACACACATGCACGCACGCATAGACACACACAGATTTAGCTGAAAGGCCTTGGCCGTGTGAAGTGGTCCATGTGTGCCCACCAGAAGGAGGGGGAGGGAGGCACTCAGAGATGCAGACAGAATGCCGGAAAGGGAAAGAGTTCTGCTTTTAACAACAAAACACAATGAATTCCCACCTAAGCACTTTCAAAGCCGTCTTTTCTCCGGCTGCTGGCAGCACCCCCCACTAAATGCTGGGACTTTGAAGGAAATCACAATATGATTCTTTGGTGCGGCCAAGTATTGTCCCTTAATGACAGGCATTACACTTGCACGGGACCATAAATCAAATCCAGGGGCTGTTTTCAATAGGCTGCAGATGCTGAGGATGCGGGCCTGGCTAAGTGGCACTGTGCAAGGAAGAGAACCAGGGACAAGACCCCAGAACCACTGTGGCCAGCCAGGGTGGGGGCGGCTCAGCCCCAGCGCACCTTGGTTTTCCTGGGGGCAACCTTCACACAGAGAACATTCCGGAAACGTGAATGCATTCTCCCGGCCTCCGAATGGCTTAATTAGGATTGAACAGAAGTGGGCTCTGGAGCGGTGTTTACAAGGTGTGTCATATCCTCTCCAGCCCCTGCCCAAGTCCTCCCCCGCTGCCCTCCGGCCCCCACCCTCTTCCTGCTTTTAATGTCCTGGCCAAAGAAGCAGGAGGATTCTTTTGAGGCGAACATACCCCTTGAAGCCTGCAATTACTGTCTCTGATTTCACTGTGAAAACTTTACAACAGCACACTGAAAAATCTTCCTTTTCCCTCCCACTCCTTCTAAGAGAACGAAAAAATCCATCAAATTAACACATCAATGAGTTGATTGTAATCTCCAGGGCTCTGGGTAGCGGTCTCCAGCCTCCCAGACAGGAGGCCAGCATGATTTATCAATGCAAACCTAATAGCATCAATATGAATCTAACTAAAAATCAATATTTCATTACCAAATTGTTAGTGAGAATGAAGAAAAATTGCCGGAGTCAGAGCATTCTCTAGGGCAGGAGCATCCGGAGTTCAATGTGACAAGATGAGGAATGTGTGACTCGGGGCCTGGGAAGGACACGGGGACGCGGAGGACGGGCCACCGCGGATGCCCTGCGCCGGAGCCTCCTGCCGCTGCGGCTTCCTCCTCCTGCTCTTTTTAGTCTCTTCTTAGAAGGCAAAAACCAGTGTGAGCAGGAAAAAAATGAAGAAGGCACCACATTTAGCTCCTTCGATAACAGGGAGGGGGCAGGGACAGGTCCCTGAAGCCCCAGGCCTCCTCCCAGGGGGCAGAGAAGCTGGGGAGACCCCAGTCCCTGTTGGGGGCGCTGTCTCATCTTCCCCAGAAAGCAAGCTTCCATAATGGAGCTTCTCTTTCTTTATACTTCCCTGGGTTCAGAGTGCTGGGTTTATATTGAGCCATTGTGCAAAAAATATAGGTAGAAGGAATGGTCGTCTTGCAGGTATGTCTTGTAAGTTTGTGCGGAGCTTGGCGACTGGTGACAGTAGGAGGCATGGCAGAATCCCAGAAGGAGAGGAAACACCAGACTTGGCCTGAAGTGCTTCTGTCCAGGATTGCCATCAATTTATTGCCACAGCAGCACTGTTACCATTGCCACTCAAAGAGCCAAGATCAAGCCGGACGTGGTGGCGCACGCTTGTAATCCCAGTACTTTGGGAGGCGGAGACCGGAGGATCTGGGTTCGCGGCCAGCCTCAGCTTGTGTATGCGCGCACGCGCATGAGCGTTTTCTCTCTCTCTCTCTCTCTCTCTCTCTCTCTCTCTCTACCTAGTGAGGCCCTCCGCA
>PVJS01005883.1:0-62207 GCA_004027185.1 Glis glis
A
This sequence comes from Glis glis, assembly GCA_004027185.1. Lineage (NCBI taxonomy): Eukaryota > Metazoa > Chordata > Mammalia > Rodentia > Gliridae > Glis > Glis glis. The sequence goes on from PVJS01005883.1 coordinate 2, forward strand.
GGAGGTGGGCAGCGCCGCCGGCCGCGGAGCGCCGAGCCGAGTCCTGGCGCTCGCTCCTCCCCAGCCCAACGCCCGCGGTGCCCCGTTCCTCATCGTCTTCGCCCTGGAAAGGCGGGGGAAAGAGGGAGATTAACCCGACGAGAGAAAGAAGGGGGCGAGAAGGGGGAAGCCGACGTCTCTCCCGGGGCATTTGCCCAGTGACCCCTCGACACGTCGCGCGGCAGAAAGTTCGGAACCGACTTGCACCCATTGTGCACCCCATTTGTGCCAGACCCTAAAATGAAAGAACAAAATTTGGCGCTGACTCTCGCGGCTCTGATGGCGATTTGTGCGTTTTCAGCGGCATCTCCCGGAGAAAAAGCCACGCGCGCCTGATTGTTCTGTGGCCCCGGAGCTGCAGTGGGGGTGTGTGTGTTTGTGTGTGTGTCTCTGTGTGTACACAGACGTCCACACGCTAGCTAACTCGCGGTTGCAGGATCAGCCCCTGGAAGCAGACGTTTCGGCCACAGACCTGGAGAGGAGGAGCTGGAGATTAGGAGGCGTGAGCCGCCAGGAGTTTGCAGAATCCGTGGTGTGAATGAACTGGGGGCACCTGGGCGCAGGGATCACCCCCCTTCCCCCGCCTCGGGCCAGAGTTTAGTGGGGCATTTTTTCACCCTCTTGTGAAGATTTTTTATTATTATTATTTGTTGTAAAGTCTTTTGCACAATCACGCCCACATTTGGGGTTGGAAAGCCCTAATTACCGCCGCCGCTGATGGACGTTGGAGAGGGAGCGCCTCGCCGCGGAACAGTCGCCTGCGCGCCCTCGCCGGACCCGCGGCTCCTTGGTTGCGCCCCGGCGCGGCCCTGCCTTTGCTGCCCGCTCCAGCGCGTCCGCGCCGCCTCGGTTCCTGGGCGCATCTCGGCGCTGCCCCAGCTCGGGAACCCAGGCCCGGGCGCCAGTGCCCGCTCCGGTTCACTGCGCCCACCCGACGCGCCTAGGAGGACTCCGCAGCCCTGCTCCCGATTGTCCCCCCAGGCTTAACCCGGCCGCTCCGCTCGGATTCCTCGGCTGCCCTCGCTCGGGTGGCGACTTCCTTCCCGCGCCCCCTCCCCCTCGCCATGAAGGTAGGTGTTCTGTGCGCCGCCGACGCTCGCCACTTTTTTTCTTCTTTTTGTTTTGGAAGTTAACCGAGTTCCCTCCACCTCTTCCTATCCCTCCATTTCTCCAACCGCCGGGAGAGAGTGAACCCCGGCGTCGTTCTTCCTCCCCCAGCCCCCCGCCACTGCCTTGGCTTCCCGGGACACCTCTTCTAGTCGCACCAACCATTCTGCAAATCTTTTCTACTTTGGAGAAAAAGTGGGGAGAAGCGATGGCAGACAAACTGAGAGCGGTTCAGGGGCGACTTTCCTTTTACCCTGAGAACCTCGAGTGTAATTTACTATGTATATTTCAGTAACAGGATAATGATTCAATTCAACAAATATTTATCAAGCGCCCACTGCGCGGGCACCGTGAGGGTGTGCGGCCAGAGTTTGAAAAGGGAAGGGGACTTTTGGGTTGGGAGAACCGGCAACAGGATTAGGGGCCGGTTACCCCAGAGCAGCACACTCTCCACCCCACCCCCACCCCCACCCCGACCGAGGCCAGCTCGAGGGCTAGTCCCGTAGAGTAACCGGAGCGTTATGGGCCCCTGCGCCTTTAAGAGTGCCTGGCGGGGGGCCAGCGCGCACCCCGGCGCGGGGAGCGGGGTCGCGTTATTAGCATTATTAGCCGCCACTGGGTGAGCTCCGGTACTTTGCAGTGGTGGTGGGGGCGGGGAGTAGTGGTCTTGGTGGCTTTAATCCCGCCGGTTGCGAGAGCGCGCCCCGACCCCTGAGCGGAGTCAGCCTGGTCCTTTAGAAACCCCGGGCCTCCGCGCTGGGAGAGCGGGCGGGGGCCAGTTTGTGAACTCGTGTTTGTTTTAATTGTCAGTTGTATGTTAAAGTCGAGTCACACACTCCGAGGGTCACCGAGAGTTCACTTTTACGAAAAGTTAACGTTTCTTCTTGCAGTACAACTCGCTTCTTTCCGGACTTTTCTTCTTTCATCCCTCCGAGTTTCCATCCGGATTTCCAATTTTCTTGGTCTTTCCCATTTTCAGTTTCCTTTAGAATAAGGTTAGCATCGGAACGAAGATACTTCCTAAAAGCACCCCGTCCCCCCAAAACAAGGTTAAAATGAAAGCCAGAGACCCCACGGCCCCGTTTTACTTTCCAATCCCTTTCTGGCATCGAGGCCACATCTGTCTCCTCTTTAAATGGACGGCTCGCTGTTTGGAAGTGACTCGGGTCCTGCGGTGGGATCGCACCTCCTCACCCCTGCCCGCTCCCCAACATTCGCGCATTCGCTGCGGAACCACCCGAGCTTCGGTTTCTAGACACCCTTCACCCGGGAGTTTCGAGAGGGCCACGCCGAGCGCGTCGCGATGGTGGGGCAGCCGAATGTGAGGTGTGCGTGTCCCAGTACGCTGATACTTGCCCCGCACCTGGGGGAAAAGAAACGTGCTAGCCTAAGTCTTCCTCCCCGACTCCATCGAGGGAAGACATCCCGAGCCCCTAGTCTTCCCCACCCCTCGGGTTCCCTCCCCGGAGCGCTCCAGTGCACCCGGGGTTAGCACTTTGCGCGCAGAACTCGGAGCGGTACCGCGGCGTTTTCTTTCCGCGCCGGGCGGTGCCGGCTGCCCCCTGTCGGCCAACTTGAGGTAGGACGCCTGGACGCTGTGTTCCTCGGAGCCCGCAGGCTGCTGCTCCCCTTCCCCACCTCTGCTCCCCCTCAACCCTCCCGACCGCAGGCCCCACTCTCCCAGCACGGCCTTTCTGAAGTCTCAGAAGATTCATGACTTTTGCGTGGCCGCTGCAATAGAAAAGGGCCATGGGTCTAATTCTGCAAAATGGACTCCGGCAACTGGACGGAAGGTTGATACCTTTTCTGGGCTTCAGATGAGAGGGTCCCCCTAGCAAGCCTCGGGTGTGTGGCCTCACCAGTTCTTTCTGTGGTCGCCAAGTGTTGTGTCCCCTTCTTGGCCTCAGTTTCTTCTTTAAAATAAAGTGGGGGTGAAATTGCCTCTAAAGATTGGAGGTGGGGTTGGTCTTTAATTTTCTTTCTCCCTCCATGAACGCTGCTCACCTCCGGACGGAGCTGAGCCTGTGCAGAGAGATTTAGACATCCCCATCTCGTGTGAAAAAGTGTAAGTGGCGTGTGTGTGTGTGTGTGTGTGTGTGTGTGTGTGTGTGTTGGGGTCTGAAGAGCCTTGTAAAGGGGGGCGGACCAGGGGCAGGAAACAGGAGAACCTGAACAGACCATTCTTTTTGGGAGCTTTCTATGTTCCTGACCTGCCTTTGGTTCTGGGGCCAGGGCACTTGGGAGCTGCTCAAGTTCCTAGGACTGATTCTGGCTCCACTGGGACCTTCTCCCTCTGGTTACTCCCTCCACCCCTGCATCTGTATGCTTGCCCGCGTGCAACACATACACACACACGCACACACACATGCACACGCACACACACGCTCTGGACATACATACCCTGGCCTCAGCAACTGTAGCTGTGCCCAGGCACGAGGCACAGGGAGCACTAGCTCCTTTGCTTCCCCGAAAGCAGAGCGGAGCAGCCGGCCATTCTTCACCATCTCCTCTCACCCCCCTCTGTATTCCGAGCTGGGACTCTGTCCCAAATTTGTGGCTGCAACCTAGTTTTCCTCCCACAAGTTTCTTCATCTCTCTCCTTGCTTTCGGGAGAGATCAGAGTGGGGAAAACAGTTTATTTCCCACCAAGAGCAAAGATTCTTGGAGTTTCTCTTCTTCCATTTGGTCACGGAGAGCTGGGGCAAACACTTCTTCCGCCTAGTTGGCATACTTCATTTCCCAGACTTGGCCCAGATGTAGCGTGTAGGAGAAAGGGGTGCCCAGATCTAGTGAGGTGGGCCCTGCGGCCGAGGGTGGAGGATCTGTGCCCCGTCTTTTCATCAGTTCTCTTAAGGGACAGTCTGTTCTTGTACTTGGGCCCTGGGCACATTTGTGCCACATCCTGAATCTCCAGGCAGCCCCCAAAGTCCTCTGATCAGCTTTCCTTATCAGATTTCCCTCACCCTCACCCCTCATCATCCCAGGCCGCCCGCAGTTGACACATTTAATTCAACATGGAAGCTACGCGGGAGAGGCTTAAACGTGAGCCACAACGTGGAGCTTCTGTGGATTGGAAATGAGGGCAAGGGCTCAGGAAAGCCCTCCCTTCACCTTCCCAGTCCTGTGCTGAACGTCTCAAATGCCCCCAGCCCTCCTCTCCATGGGCAGGAGGAACAGACCCCCAGGGGCTTCCCTGGACCCCTGTTGGAAAACATTTAGCTTATTCTTTGGGAAATTCAGCTTCTGGTCAGAACTTTCGTTTTACCCCTGGTGTGACAGTCTCCGGAGAGGTCTTCCTTTCATATGTACTATCTTCAGATCTCTTAATTAAGCAGCCGGGACGTTTCACCTTACAGAGTGTATGTATTTATTCGTGAGTTCAGTTCGCTGTGGGTTCCTTGAATCTTTCAAAAGCGGGCCTTTTCTGGGTTACAATGGGTTTGGAGCAGGAGGAAGGCCAAGGTGTTTCCGGGCAGCTCGCAGGGTTAAGTGGAGAGCCACTTGTGAGACTCTCCTGTCCGATCCACATGGGATACCCTGCTACCCTACCTTGGAGCTGGGGAGACCCGAGTCGCAGAAACCAGATGGCTTCATTCCCAGTTGGCCTGGGTTCTGGGAACTGGTGGACTCGCCCCGGGGGCGTCGGGCCAGGAGTGGGTTCGGTTTGTGTGGCTTCGGCTCTAACAAAGAGATCCGCTGTAATCCCCTGAATCTGTTATCAATTTCTCCGCTGCCCTCGCCCCGCCCCGCGCGCCCCGCCCGTCGCGAGGCTCAGAAAGTGCACGCACTGCCGCCGGACAGTGACAGGCCACGGACTCGGAAACACGACGCAACACGTGTGTGTGTGCACGCGAGTGAGCATGCAAATGTGCATAAGGCTGAGCGTGTATGGATATGTGTGTTAGCGCGCAGCTTCTGTCGCTGTGGAGGGAAGTAGACCTTGTAGCCTGGGCCTCAGGGGAAGGCAGACCTCGCAGCCCATCTCCTCCCCTGAAAGAAACTTGACACTTCGGTGGGGGGGGGGGAGACTGAGCCTTCTCTCTCCCAGGCTGGGGAAACCCCAGCTTTCCAGGATGCGCCCCCAGCTTTGCGGTGCGTTGAGCACCACTGGGCCATGGGCGCAGAGCCCTAGTTAGCTGGCGCAGGGGACCACATAAGCATTTCCTCTCTGAGAAACCCGGGGGTGTTCAGACCAAAGGGGTGGCTCGAGGGAGAGCAGCAGCCTGCTCCAGGGCCGCTTAGTTTCCGCAGCTGCCGGGGGTCCCCTTCAGGGCGCAGGTTCCAGGCAGGGCTCTTCAGCCCCTGGAGGAGACTCACTTTTCTTTCCTTTCCCGGGGAAGGGGCTCCCTTGGGGCTGCAGGCGGCACCGCATCCTACACTTACACTCATCAGAGATAAGAAAGGGGATTTTTGAAAACCCGCTTCTCCCACCCGTACTCTCCTAGCTCGGTCGCTGCCGACTACAGGTGGAGAAGTCACCAGTGGGGAGGAACGCGGCGAAGGAGGCTGCGCCGGCCGGGGCCCCGGCGCGCTGGGATGTAGGGCAGAGCTGCGGCCCGGGAGCCTGTGCTTCTCCTGCTCCTCATCTTGATGGCGCTGGCCTCCCCTGCGCACCTGCCTCGGGAATGGCCCACCTGAACTATTTGGGCGGGAGAGGCTAGGCTGGAGGCTGGGTGGCAGAGTTCCAAGGCCAAGATCGGCGGAGAAGTGGTAGCCTACACCAGACTGGAACCGAACGAGGGAAACTCAAGTCCCCTGGGCTTGCTTTCTCCCTCTCCCCCTTCCTGGTGGCTGCCTGGTGAGGAGGCAGGAGGGAGAGTGAAAAATTAGAATCTGGGGGGAAGTTGTGGGAAGGGCAGGGAAAGGATTCTCTCCCAGAATGGCGGGACCCAGATGCCTTCTTTCCGCTGGAGCTCCATCCTTCTCTCAATCCGAGGAGGCGCCGCGGCGGGAGGGGTAGCGGGGTGAGGGGCACTCTTTTCCGGTTCCTTTGGGTGGGAGAGCAGACCTCTCTTCCCATTATTCCCTACCCCCTCATCTGCTCCCCGCCCCAATATGCCTGAAGAGCCTCCGAAAGGAAACCCAGGCTGCTCTTCGGCGGCATCTGGAAGTGGCTTTCCCCCAGATCGGCCCGTAAACTGATTATGAAACATACGATGTTAATTCGGAGCTGCATTTCCCAGCTGGGCACTCTCGCGCGGTCCCGGGGGCCTCGCCCCCACCCCTGCCCTTCCCTCCCGCGTCCTGCCCCCCACCGCCCGGCCACCCCGCCTCCTCCGCAGCCACCCGGCGCACTCCACTCCCTCTGCGCTCCTCTTGCCCGCCCATGGAATTAATTCTGGCTCCACTTGTTGCTCGGCCCAGGTCGGGGAGAGGACCCGGGTGGCGGCGGGTTCCGAGTGCATTGCGGAGGAGTGCCCGAGTTCAGCGGGAACCCGAGGGGAGCGAGGGGGTGCGGGACTCAGCGCGCAGGAAGAAGGCAGCGCCTGGCACGGGGCTTTGACTCAACAGCATTGAGACATGTTTGTAATCGCTGGCGTGCCCCGTGCACAGGATCCCAGCGAAATCAGATTTCCTGGTGAGGTTGCGTGGGTGGATTAATTTGGAAAAAAAGAAACTGCCTATATCTTGCCGTCAAAAAACTCACACGGAGGAGAAACGCAGTCAATCAACAGTAAACTTAAGAGACCCCGGATGCTTCCGTTGTTTAAACTTGTATGCTTCAAAATTATCTGAGAGGCAATAAACATCTGCTCCTTTCTTCCCTCTCCAGAAGTCGATTGGAATATTAAGCCCAAGAGTGGCTTTGAGGACGGCTGGAGGTGCAATGTCTTCCAAGTTCTTCTTAATGGCTCTGGCCATATTTTTCTCCTTCGCCCAGGTTGTAATAGAAGCCAATTCTTGGTGGTAAGTTCATTCTATGTGCAATTTCTTTTTTTCTTTCAGATTAGTTTGTTTGATGCTCTAATATTTAAAGATGAATGGTGAATGTCGGTGCATTTATCTAATGCATATGTGTATATATTATTCATATGTACTTAAAATCAGAATTTCCTTTTAACTTGTGAATATCCCAAAGCTTATCTTCAGTTCCATAGGGAATAGGGACCTATAAATCAAGGGCCTTTTCTATGTGGCTCTTGTTCAGATGTGTACTTGTAGCCCATCATGTAATAAAAGGGAACAGAAATTCACTTCTCTAATAATTGTAAGCCTATCTATAAAATTTACTTTTTGCCACCTCTAGGTAGTAAAAGTGAGTTTCAACTTTTATTTTCTGTCACTTGAGATTATTAACCTACAGAGTCTATAATAGCAGAGTCCTAGAAAGACAGCTAAACTTCGAGTGGAGAAGTGTTTGACTTGAAATTTGATCAAAAGGAGGTGAACTTGAAGTAGTCAAATGTCCCTAAATGGAGGTTTCTTTCTGGAAGGGCCTTAGAGACTGCAATATATCCAGAGGATTATTTTTGACGGCATTCTGGATATTTTTCCCCCTGTAAATGAATAGCATTTTTCTGTCTGTCAAACGTGACTTGTGCTCACTGGATACCCTGTCTTGGGTCCTTCACAATCACATAAGGAACCCTTTTAAAGTGTCCAGAAACATGGAGATTTTCTTCCATCTGTATACTTGTCCCTCTGTTCTCCATCCATGGAAAGTAACTGCTATCTCCTAGCCGTGTCTAATTGTGTCTCTTTCGGCATTCACACATATTCAAGGCAGATCTGTCCACTGTGTGAGGCCAAGTGAGTCACTTTTTCTCTAATGTAAGAGGCTGGTCCCCGAAACCACCATTTCTCCCTTTTTTGAGTGGATTTTGGAAATGTTGGTTCGGGTATAGGGCAGCGGGCAAGGAAGGGAGCAAGAAGTTTAAAGGAGGAGCCAGCTGGCGGGATGGGGACTACACAATACCTCCGTTTTCTGAGTGGAGTTTAAACAGAGGAGTTTTATGAAGCCCTCCTCATACTTTGTCATGAGGACAAGCAGGAGAGAAAAAGCATCTGTGTGCTTAAAACTCTGTATTGCTGACATGCTTTCAGGGGGCCTGCTTCGAGAGTTCACGTAAATCTTGAATGCACATCTCCCCCCCTTTGCAGGTCGCTAGGTATGAATAACCCTGTTCAGATGTCAGAAGTATATATCATAGGAGCGCAGCCTCTCTGCAGCCAGCTGGCAGGACTTTCTCAAGGACAGAAGAAACTCTGCCACTTGTATCAGGACCACATGCAGTACATCGGAGAAGGCGCGAAGACGGGCATCAAAGAATGCCAGTACCAGTTCCGACATCGGAGATGGAACTGCAGCACTGTGGATAACACCTCTGTCTTTGGCAGGGTTATGCAGATAGGTAGGAAATCACTTAAAATACATGCAAGCCCCCCCCCCAAAGCTTTGGTGTTGCTCGCATGCTTGAGGAAGAAGGCACCTTCCAGCTTGGCTGATGGCCTGAGGATTTTTGTCATTACAGGCAATGTGTCAATTCTGCTCCCCACACCAAATCCTAAGTTTCTGACTCCTTTAGCCACATCAGGAGGGAATATCACAAACATGTTCATTTTCTCTGAACACTTCAATTTTTAAAATGCATTTTGTTTAAAGCAGAAGCAGAACACTTATTTTGGTTTCTCAAAAGTAGATGGGGAAAGCAGAATCATTTAACTAATTTTAAACGTAAAGAGTCTTTTTGACTGTCAGAAGTTTCTTAAGCCACAATTCAAATGGACCAAGCATCAAACTAAAAATTGGCATCTTTCAGAATGCTGGATAGGTTGGAAGTGAACAAGGTTTTAATTTGCCCAATATAGATGTTTCCTGAGGCTACAACGATATATATATATTAAAAGCATTATTTTTAGTCTCAAAGAATTTTAATTAGAAGTGATCCGATTTACGTGTGTGATTTTGACAATTGACAGAAAGGCATATGCTTGGGCTTTCAACTTAGAAGCTTAAAGAAGTTTTAAGTGTATTGCTCGCAGCTCAATTTATTTTGTTTTAAATATGTTGTCGGTCTTGTTGTTCCATTCAGGGAGGAGATAGCATTTAAATGGTCTAAAAGCAAAAATTTGAAAAATCATTTGGCCTCTGGTTTGGTTTAGTGGTCTAGGATCCTACTTAACAGATGTGGCCCTATGTGTGTTTCCTAGTGTGAATATTTTAGGTCTCTTTACTTTTATGCAAACGAACCCTTATAATATGACTGCAGTGACTCTGAAAATAAGAAGCAATTTATCAAAGCAATTAACTGTTTATGGTGACTGAAGATACAAAGTTAGCTTAATATCCATCCCGGATGGATGAAATGCTTTCTACAAAACCCTGAAAAGTGTATTCATGGAGAACAAAAAAGAGTTGTCAGTTGATGTTTGAGCCACGGGGCTTCATAAACTAAAATAATACAAAGTTGGAAGCCATTTCTCTAACTGAATGGGAAAATGGCCTGTAGCCCCAGCCGGCATGTTTCATAGGGCTTTGTCCTTTCTGTTAATGATTAAAATGTGCTAATGTATATACTGGGATGAATGGAGGAGCTGAGCTTCAGGAACACAGGAGTGGTCCCTCACATGGACTGTCAGATGCAGTTAACTGGGGCTTTGGTGGAGACTTAATTCTGCATTCTAATATTGTGCGAGAGAACTACAGACTTTGAAAACTATCGGAATGGTTAGATGTCAGCCTTTCCCCTTCCTTTGTGTTCCTCCTCAACTGCCTGCCTCTCAAACAACGGGACTACTTTTTCGCATGGATATGAGTTAACAAAAATCATAAACTTCTGATTGTATCCAGGAGAAAAATAGCAGTTGGAACTGTTTTTCTGTGTAGTCACCCAAACATAGTTTTCTTCTCATCTTCATACACAGCCTGTTTGGGGCCAAAATGTTCAGAATAAGCTATCATTTGCTAAGTGAATTGGAGTTCTGCTGGAGATTTATTTTAAATGCCTTCCAAGATTCAAAGAGCCTGTTCCCTCAGCGAAGGAGCAGCAGGCTTGGTACAAAGGCCTGTATTTAATTGGCCCCGCACAAGTACAGTCTCGAGTCCTCAGCTGGGTTGATGGGATGTGGGTGGAATGGGACCCTTCTGACGGCCTCCCAGGGGCCCTTCTAGATGTTATGGGAAGTTAGATGATGTCCCATCTTCCATGGCCAAAAGCCTGCAAACACCTGGTGTTTCAGAGCAGAAAGCTGGTGGCTGGTGGTAGGACAGTAATGCAGCCTTCTCTTTCTTTCTTATTTGAGTCAAGAGATGGAGAGAAGGAAAAATCGTATAGATTTTTATGGGAGAGGAACATGGACCCAACTCTAACAGTGGGAAAATTGCTTTCACTTTTCCACTTCAGGGTATGTTTGAAGAGAATGAGCTAAAGGAAAATTTAAAAGACCTTTGATGCCCAAGGTGTGTATGTGCCCACCTCAGAGCACTCAGCAGCCCAGAGACACGGAGAGTACAGTCTTGGCTGTGAGAATCTGACCCTGTGAGGGCCCAGTGTCGGAGACACTCAGCTGTCCCCTCTGATCCCCTTCTCCACTCATTTTTCGGGGTGCCAGTTGGCGTGGAGGCATGGCGCACAGTTGCCTCACATAGGGCCCACTCTCCATTTTGGAAACTTTCCCATTTTTCATCATGCTACCCTTTCCTTTCCGCTTTTGTTCTCCCGTCTTGTCTTTGTTTCCACACTGAAAAGATAGGCCAGGAAGGCACCACGTTTAAGGGATGCAAGGATCCAAGTAGATGTAGATTTCATGCAGAAAAACCCAACCGAATCAGCAGTATCCCAGCCAGGATGGCCAGACCCATAGGCTGGGAGCCCAGGAGCACTTTTCAAATTGATGTTTGTGTTGCCGTGACCAGTCAGCTTAGAGATTTCTACCAGGTTTGTGTTCTGGGGGGAAAAAAGGAAATTCTTAGGGTAGACTTAATGAAAAAGAAAAGCAGTATTTGTGTTTTGTGTAAAAGCCCTTTATGCTCTTGGTACTCAAAGGACAGTGTCTTATTTCTTGCTGTCTTCAGAGGAACTTTTTATCTCCTCTTCCTTTATCCACATCGTCTTTATTCTACAAATCTCCTGTCCAGGAGATTTTCTGTATTAGTGTTAATCCTGAAATAACTTCCTAGAATCTGTCCCTCTCCTCATTTGTTTCTACTCCCCCAGCATCCTCTGCCTCTAGATCGATGAGCTAGCTAGATGTAATGCTTCACTGGAACTTTCTGGATCTTTCTGCCAACCACCGGCACACTCCTCAAGTTATTCATTGTTAAGGGGGGGTGTATGTGGTGAATCAAAACTGTCATCATTCCTGGAAGGGGGTGTCACAATGGCTACAACCGAAGTGTGGAGCAGGAAAGTCCAAAGAAAGGGTGGCCTGCCTGATACTTGAGTTAGCATGGCCATCCTCCTGCTAAATGAGCCTTCTGGTTGGGGCCAGGTCCTGCTGTTAGCTGTCCTCATGCTCTCCCCCAAAAGATTGTTAGCAAACTCCCAGAGTAAGTGTAGGAGAAAGGGATTCTGGTACCTGGATTTCAGCACCCAAAGGCCCCCTCCCGCCACGTTGTCTTCTTCAATATCCTTATTTTACAGTTGAAGAGAGCTAGGCCCTCTCATCCCACCACAGGCCCAGCTTCAGCTGACTGTTAACCCTTTGTCTTTCATAGTACATATTTATTAAGTGGCTTCTGGTTTCATATAGAAATGCCTCCACGTACAAGTGGAATTTAAGATAGTCTATGATCGCCTTTGTATTTTTTCTTACAAATAGGGCTCTTATAACTGTTTTACAGGGAAGGAGGTATTCTTTACCAGTTTGGAGAAAGGAGAGAACTTTATCCCCTTTTCTCCTATGTGTGTGTGTGTGTGTGTGTGTGTGTGTGTGTGTGTGTGCGCGCGCTTTCCCTTCTTGCTGTCATTCTCACACTTTGAGGCAAAGACTGTCTGGGAGTGGTTGCAGAGGTTGCATTGAGGAACACCAAGCTGTGTTTAAAGTAGACACTCAGATGCTTGAATGAGAAGTATCAGGCCCATCATTTTGGGATATAAGAGGCAAGTTTCATTTATTACTATCCATGATCAGTTTTAGAACCGTCCCTTGGGGAAGTAAAGAGCCTTATCCAGAGACAAACTGTGTGCTGCATGGTGGAACAGGGGGGAGGTTACCGCTGCCAAGGGGAAGGAGGGCAAAACTGGCCAGTGTGGTCACCAGCAGTGTCTAGCTTAGATTGGGGGCCTGCGGCTCTAAGCCTCACAAAATCTATGCTCCTACTCAAAATGAAAATAATACCAAACATTAGAATAAGGGTAAAGGAAGTCTAGCTCAATTCTGCGCTCTCCTTCAATGACTTCTTTCATGTGCATTTTTGGAAATAAGAAGTTTTGAATATCTTCAAAAGAGCTGCAGAGAAAATCAATCCCGCGCTGCTAAACTCCTGCCTTAGGCTCTGAAATGTCAGGGGGAAGATAGCAGATCTGCTTTTCCTTTGTTGCTTGTTGCTTCTCTGTGTGCTGGGGGATCTGTCTTGGCTCCCCCTTAAGGTGGGCCCAGGGCCTTGGTGTGTGCTAGGGTTGAGGGCTCATCATAAGGGGCCAGTCTGAGGTTTATCTCTGTCTGCCCCCTCCAGGGGCTGCAGTGTTTTGGGGGTTCTCCCTTTCTACCCTCCACAGGATGTCCAGGGCTGGTGTGTCCTGGGCCTTCCTCTGCCCTGGGGGGGGGGGCAGGGCTGGTCTGTCAGGGGCTCACCCTGCCTCTTAGCAGGGTCTGGGGCCTGTATGCCTTTGGGTTTCAGGGTGACTTTCCCTGTCTCCCTTCCCCTAGTCCTCCAACAGGGCCCAGGGACTGCAAGCCTCCTGGGGGGTCTCCCTGCCTCCTCCCTCCATTCCCCCTGTGGGGGCTCATGCCTGAAGTACTGGGGCCTCACCCTGCCCCAGGGTGAGGGGGCCCAGGACTGGTGTGTGCTGGGGCTCCCTCTGCCCTCCCAGGGGGTCCAGGGCTGCTCAGTGGGCGGCTTTCTCTGCACCCTGGGCAGGACGCAGGCCTGCTGAGTGGGCAGGCAGCCCTGTGACCCTGTGTTCTCACCCGCAGGCAGCCGAGAGACGGCCTTCACTTACGCGGTGAGCGCAGCAGGGGTGGTGAACGCCATGAGCCGCGCCTGTCGCGAGGGTGAGCTGTCCACCTGCGGCTGCAGCCGCGCTGCTCGGCCCAAGGACCTGCCACGGGACTGGCTCTGGGGCGGCTGCGGCGACAACATCGACTATGGCTACCGCTTCGCCAAGGAGTTCGTGGACGCTCGCGAGCGGGAGCGCATCCACGCCAAGGGCTCCTACGAGAGCGCGCGCATCCTCATGAACCTGCACAACAATGAGGCAGGCCGCAGGGTGAGTTGCCTGTGCTGTGGTCCCCAGCCTCCCGCTGCCCCCGGCCCCCTGCCCCTCCCACCGCCGGCCTTCCTCTCTACCTCTCAGCTACACTTCTAGCCCTTTTTATCTTTTATTTTGAAACAGGGGATCCCTAAATTTCTGAGGCAGGCCTCAAAACTGTGATTCTCCTGTGTCAGCCTCCCAAGTGCTGGGATGACAGGTGTGTGTCATCACACCTGGCCAGTCTTACTTTCTCTCTTCCCTTCCTCCTTTCTTCTCTCTCTCTCTTCTTTGCCCCCCCCCAACTCTTCCTCACATAGTCTCAAGGGACTCTCTGGAGAGGGGTGCACATCCCAGAAGGTGTCTGGGGGTGAATCATCCCACCTGGCCCCCCAGCCAGCATTTGCCTGAAAAATCTCTTCCCTGCCTTTTAGTCAGTCCCTAGTACGATTGCCTGGTGGAGCAAGCCCAGAAATAAAAATGTTAATGACTTTCTCCCTCCTCCCCAAACATGTTTGTCCTTAGATTGCAATTCAGGAGAAAGAATTAGGATTTATCCTTGTGGGTGCCCCCACCGAGAAAGGCTTCACCCTAACTTTGTGCCTTCTCTTTCCCTCCTGTCTTTCTTCCTGCCCTCCCTATGTCATTAGATAGCAGGCCTGATGGGTTGAGGGTTTTTAAAAAGGGCTTTTCTAGGAAAACGACAGCATTTTTAGCAGTGTGGAATTTTATAGGTCTGACCATCAGGCCAATCACAGAGTGTCTCGGGAGAGAAGAGAGAACAGCCGTGATGCCCAGAGAGGCTCCTTCGTCCGCGGCCCTCATGAGTCGCGGGACCCTGCTCTTCCCTTCTGGTGGGGATAGGAAAAGCTACTCCACAATAGTTAAAAAGACCCTTTTTCCCCCTGCGGTTAGACACATGGCACTTTATGGCTGCTTTAAAATGAAGGGGTGAAAACTTTTCTTAACTTTGGCAGCATTGAAAACCAGGGCCATTATTTTTTTCACAGAACCCAAGGTAGGTGCCAGGAACTTTCTGGTCAGAGATTTCACTCTTCTGTATTTTGGGGTGAGGGAAAAGGAAGATAATCACAGTGTAGACTGTAGAGGACTGGAAGGAGCCCTAGAACTTTCTGGCCCCACACCCTTATTTCAAAGATTGAGAAACTGAGGCCAAGGGGAACTGCTCATGGCTGTGAAAAAAAAAAAAACATTGAATGGATTGAAATAGAAGCCTAGGTTCCTTTGTATTAAATTCCTGCATTACAGCCAAGGGGTGTAGGACTAGAGGTTTTGGAATTAGAGGACTGTAGGTTTAAAATCAGTTCACCTGTCCCTTTTGCTTTCTGAGCCTCAGTTTCTATGTTTCTAGGACTATCAAAGGGGTTTTCTTGAGGACTGAGATCATGTAGTAGTTGATGGATGAAATTGCCAGTACTTAACTGTGTTTGACTTACAGGATTATTTCATTTGGTTCCATCTAAGGTTTTAGTTTAATGTTGGCCAAGTAGTAAGTGCCTGATAAGCAATAACTTAATTAGTAAACATTATGGAGTCAAGGATGTGGGGAAGTCAGAGATTGTGTAGATACTTCCATCTCACTTATCTTCTTCTGCTAAACATTTGGGGGTGTCAGGGAAGGATTGAACTCTGCAGCGTTTTGCCTGTCCTTTCTCAGGTCGCCCCCTGTCCTAGGGCCTGCATGTGGATTGATCTGGCGAGGTTTCAGCCCAGTCTCTCTGGAATCCTATAAGACCTGGCTCCTACCCTGGTCACTGTGTGCATACGATGTCCCCAGTCCTCTGACCAGAAATGCCTCTGGGACAGAGGTGTGGCCAACTATTCTGGGGCCATCCCTGGGTGTACCCATATTCTATGCTCTCAGACATCTTTAGAACCTTCTGATACTTCTCTCCTGTAGAAATCATCAGGGGCTTGAAAACCAAGGAGAGAGGGTCAGGGGATTTCTAAGTGGCAAGGGAAATTAAAAAGCACCTTTAATATTATAATTGCACTTAATACATTGGTTAAGAGATTTAACCAATTTATTTAGGGCACATTCTGTCATTGGAGCAGGGAACTGAGTTTGGATCCTGATGGGTGAGGTTACATTGAAGACCTCTTTTCTCTAGGATGGCAGGGCTGGGGTGGAAAGTTGGGCACTGTGCCAGGAAGTCATATTAGAATTTCCCCAGGGCCTTAGCTTTTTATTTTCCTCAAAGGCAAGCAAAGGTTAAATATGTTTGCAAAACCTTCCTCAAACTAGCTGAGTGCCTGAAAGTCTTTATGTCAAGAGAGTACACTTTTAAAGAAAAGCTCCTAAGGACTCCCTGGAGGAGGGAGGTAGCCACTGGGGTGGAATGGGTTTCCAGGTCCCTGACTGGCCCTCACCAGCACACCCACACCATGCAGATTCTGCAAGATCTCTGGCATCAGGAACTGTGGGCAGTGAGGACTATAAATAGGCCACCACCACCTCCTGGACTGCTGGGCACTGTTCTGTGGGGCCAGACCCATGGGCACTGCTACTGAGAGGCCCGAGGTTACTGGGCAAGGGTCCAGACGCTAAGCCACTGTCACCCTGAAGCAAGACCAGATTTATTGCTGTGTCTGGAGCACCAAGCACTTTCCGTGCCTCCCCTAATTTTATCCTTCTAAAAGTGCTGGGAGGTTAGTACTTCACAGTTCCCTTGACAGATGGAAAAAGGAGGCTTAGTAAGGTGTAGACAGTTGCTGAAGTCAAGGCAGGAACAGAATCTATGTCTTCCTGGCCCAGGATTGGCCCTGGGGGTGGGGATTACTGAGCAGGATAGGGACTGTGCAGGAAGCAGGAATGAGGATACCTGAGATCCAGGTCCTGTTTCCCCCACACTCTTAGCTGTGTATCCTGAGCAGGCCACCTGCCCTCTCTGTTTCACTGTGTTGTCTTCGAGTGCAGCCCATGTTGCAAAGCTGCTGGGATGATTAAATGAAATGGAGAGTATAAGGGCTTTCAATAGTGCCTGGCATGCAGCAACGATAGTAGGAGTGGATAAAGAATTGTATCCCAATCCCACTGGGGCTGAACCCTTTCCCAATTCCACATTTACCAGTTGCACGCCCATGTGCGTATCACTGAGCGTGGGCTTGGAGTCCAACTTCCTGGCTTCAAATCTAGCACCCCACACTCACCAGTGGCTGGAGGAGGAATTCATCTCTGGGCTTCTCTTTCCTTCTCTGTGAAATGGGGGCAATAACAGCATATGCTTCCTAGGCCTGCTGTGGGATTAACTCAGGGAATGGAGGTTAGGAATTGTGAACCATTTCTGGGATCCATGTGCTTGTGTTACTGCTAATGCTTCCCTGCAAAAGAAGCAACTAGACTATTTTCCCTGTTCCCATTCAAAAACTGGGTGGGAGCCAGGCATGGTAGTGCACGCCTATAATCCAGTACTTGGGAGGCTGAGACAGGAGGATCACAGGTTCAAGACTGGCCTCAGCAATTTAGTGAGGCCCTCAGCAACTTAGGGAGATCCTGTTTCAAAATTAAAAATAAAATAGCAGGATGTTAGCTCAGAGGTAGAATATTCCTGAGTTCAATCCCCAGTATCACCAACCAGCCAACCAAACAACCAACCAACCAACCAACCAAACAAACAAACGTGTGGGCTAAAAGCATATTTACTGTGGGTAGTTTTTAAGGAGCGAGAAGGAAGGGAAGGTTCCACAGCTCCTAACTCAGCTCCAGCCAGGAGGTGGAGGGGAGCTTTGCTAGCAGCCCATGCCCACATCTTGGTCTCTCCATGAGTTTGCACACTAACTATTCCTGTCCCCCCACCCACCCCCAGACGGTGTACAACCTGGCCGACGTGGCCTGCAAGTGCCATGGGGTATCCGGCTCATGTAGCCTCAAAACGTGCTGGCTGCAGCTGGCGGACTTCCGCAAGGTGGGCGATGCTCTGAAGGAGAAGTATGACAGCGCGGCGGCCATGAGGCTCAACAGCCGGGGCAAGCTGGTGCAGGTCAACAGCCGCTTCAACTCGCCCACCACGCAGGACCTCGTCTACATCGACCCGAGCCCCGACTACTGCGTGCGCAACGAGAGCACAGGCTCGCTGGGTACGCAGGGCCGCCTGTGCAACAAGACCTCGGAGGGCATGGATGGCTGCGAACTCATGTGCTGCGGCCGTGGCTACGACCAGTTCAAGACGGTGCAGACTGAGCGCTGCCACTGCAAGTTCCACTGGTGCTGCTATGTCAAGTGCAAAAAGTGCACGGAGATCGTGGACCAGTTCGTGTGCAAATAGTGGGTGCCCACCCGTCACCCAGCCTCACTCCCAGGACCCACTTATTTATAGAAAGTACAGTGATTCCGGTTCTCTTTCTTTGATAAAATATTTTTTATTCTTCCCCAAGAATTGCAACCAGGACCATATATTTTTTTTCTCTCTCTCCTGTTACCATCTAAGAACTCTGTGGTTTATTATTAATATTATAATTATTATTTGGCAATAATGGGGGTGGGAACCAAGAAAAAATATTTATTTTGTGGATCTTTGAAAAGGTAATACAAGACTTTTTCTGCTAGTATAGAATGGGGGGGATAGCACATACCCCAACTTGGCTGTGTGGATGTAGGTACACATCCGGAAGGAGTGGAAGTGTAGTGCACATTCTTTTCTTCTCAAATATGTAGGGGATGGGCAGGATAGGTTGGAAGAGGGTGGTACAAATCTATTCATGATTCTGCTTATGTGACGAAAACGAATTGTGAACGCTCTGGTGCAAGATACAAGGTCTTGAAAATAAAAACACAGAAAATGAGACCCCCTTTCACAGGGGCTGCCAGCCTGCTTTTCCTATTTTCAGAATGATTATTTAAAATGTGAGAGCAGCTGGGTGGGTATGGTGGTAAATGCCTGTAATCCCAGTACTTGGGAGGCTGAGACAGGAGGATTGCAGGTTTGAGGCCAGCCTCAGCAACTTAGTGAGACCCTATTTCAAAATAAAAAATAAAATAGGGCCGGGGATTTGGCTCAGAGGTGGAACACCCCTGGGTTCAATTCCCAGTAACAGAATAAATAAATAAAATGTGAGAGCAAAATTCTTCAAAGGAAAAAAAAAGGTATATATCTTCTCAAATAATCTACCTGCAAGTGGTCCTACTCTAGTTTCTCATGAAACTTGGGGAGCACAGAGGAAAGTCCCCAGAAATTAAAAAAATTGAAAGCTCCTATATCAAGGACATGATTTGAAGTGTTCTTTGTCCCCAAATGATGCTGGATACCAGGCTTTTCATTTGGGCGGGAGGTGTTGGCTTGAACATAAAGAAAAATATCTTGTCATTTTCTTAGGGGTACTTGGGATCATAAATGCTGATAACGAAAATTGTACATGAATTCCATTCACAGATCCTCAGGCCGAACAAAATGATGGTGTGCAGCTCAGCACTGTACCAGAGCAGAAAGCTTATTTGAGGAAAAAAGTGAAATCCACCTTCCTACTTGACCCCAAACTCTCTCTGGTCCCTCTGTGCCGTGGTGTGATGCTGGCCACGCTTCCAAACGGCAGCTCCGCTGGGTCCCCTTTGATTGTAGGACAGGAAATGAAACATGAGGAGTTCCTCTTGGAAAACAGTTTGCTACTTAGGAATTTTTTTTTCTTTCTGCAACTTTTATTTTGAAGCGTCGTAACTTCGTATGTTCTGATGACATTACTTGGCTAACAGAGTCCACAGAGGTGTCCCGGCATTGCGCTGTTATAATCCTGTGTTTAGACTGTCCACTTGTGCTTTTCCTATTATACTGCAGGTGTACCCGAAAACTGTTCCTAATATACTTGAACAGTTGCATTTATAAGGGGGGTGGGAAATGTGGTTTAATGGTGCCTGATATCTCAAAGTCTTTTGTACAGAACATATATATATATATATATACATATATAAATATAAAAATAATTATATCTCAGTGCAGCCAGTGATTCAGATTTACAGTTTACTCTGGGCTTATTTCTCTGTCTGGAGCATTGTCGTCCTTCACTGCAATCTAGTTGGGGTTTTTCCAAAGGTTTTTTGAGTGTTGCGCTTGGCCCGCGGCCCTGCTGGGATCACAACTTGAGCACCAGGAAGCAAGCCCACTTCTGAGGAAGCTTGACAGTGACTCTGAAATGCATGCTGCTTCGAAGGTTGCTTTCTCTTTCCTGTCCACTCCTTTGTCTCCAGCCTCCCTTTCTGTATACTCTGTGGAGAGGGCATTACGGGTCCGTCACAGATATGGTTGTTAAGAGATGCAACCCAGAAGCATCGTCATCTTTTCACTTTGCCGAGTTTACCTGGCAGAATGGGAACTGGTGACTGACTCTCAGATTTGGTGGTACTTAATTTGAGTCCGTAAGGAAAGCCCAGCTCACTACATAGATAGCTAGTTTAAAATAGATTTTCTTTTTTTACAACAAGGACACCTCTTTCCTCAAAGTGCCATCGTGTGTTCCTGTCTCAGACTTGCGTTGCTTTAAAGGTTTCACAAGATGCACATCTCCATGTCCTTCGTGGGCCTCCTGGCCTTCTTTATCACCTCAGCCAGATGTGGCTCGTAATTTATTGCACAAGGGTATTTACTTCCCCTCAGTTGCAGTGACTTGCAAGCAAAAGATCCTGAAATTTAAAAAGCACTAATGGGTTTAAAATGTCACTTTTTTGGTTTTTATTCTACAAAAACCATGAAGTACTTTTTTTTATCTGCTAAATTTGATCGTGTTCCTTTTTAGCGATTCACGTTTATGAACAGAGTTGAGTTTAACAATCCTAGCTTTTTAAAGAAACTATTTAATGTAAGATAATCTACATGTCATTCAGATATTATGTATATCTTCTATGGCCTTTATTCTGTACTTTTAATGTACATATTTCTGTCTTGTGTGATTTGTATATTTCACTGGTTTAAAAAAACAAACATGGAAAGGCTCATGCCAATGGAAGATAGAATATAAAATAAAATGTTACTTGTATATTGGTAAGTGGTTTCAGTTGTCCTTCAGATAATTCATGTGGAGGCTTTTTGGAGAAGTCATGAGGGACATTGGATGACTACATGTTAAAATAATGGAAGAGTGGGGAGTTTTACCAAAACCAAACTATTTGGAAGCTTCAAAAGATTTCTATATGTAACAGAACAAAAGGGGAATTCTCTTTTCCTATATATGTTCCTTAAAAAAAAAAAGAAATCAAGCAGATGGCTTAAAGCTGGCTATAGGATTGCTCACATTCTTTTAGCATTATGCATGTAACTTAATTGTTTTAGAGCGTGATGCTGTTGTAACATCCTGGAGAAGAACCGAGAAGGCACATGCTTTTATCCATGACCAGATTTTTAGTTAAAAAAATGTATCTTGTGTGTTATGTGTACCACTGCAACTCTTGCACCTCTCTGTTTGCATTTACTGCGGAGCAGGTGTGGTGTCTTAGTGCCCCTTGAAAGCAGTTTTTATGAAAAGAAAGCTTCAGTCTACAGAGAATGAAAACTCACTGGAAACTAAAGGTTCGTTGTGTTAAGTGCAATTAATACAAGTTCTTGTGCCTTGTGAAAATGCACACTGAAATCTGGCCGGCACTGCACAGATTGATATGTTAGCCTTTTTTTTTCCCCTTTCTGGATAACCTTGTAACATATTGAAACCTTTTAAGGATGCCAAGAATGCATTATTCCACAAAAAAAACAGTAGACCAACATATAGAGTGTTTAAAATAGCATTTCTGGGCAAATTCAAACGCTTGTGGTTCTAGGACTCACATCTGGTTCAGTTTTTCCTCAGTTGTATATTGACCAGTGTTCTTTATTGCAAAAACATATACTCGATGTAGCAATGTCAGCATTTTTTTTCTTTTTATCCTGGAGTGCATTCAAGATCTTCCCAATACAGTAAAATTAACAAAAAATGTATGCACAGGCAGCGGCAAACAGGGCCATGTTCAAAATGGTCATTGTGGGCTCAAGTCAAAGGAAAATTTTTATGTTTCAGTCCAATTTTGCTGTTCCGGTCTTTGAGCTCCTGCCCTCTGAGGTTGGCACTGCATAGGGGTTAGTAGACTTCCCCATACTCTCTGCGACAATTTCGCCAATACCAATTTCCAATTTGCTTTTATAAAACATTATTCAAGCCACTAGAATGACCAATTATATTTACTTGATAGCAGGATGGCAAATCCTCCCAAAAGACACCAGTACCAGCTGACTCTAGGGGATTATAAGCAAAATCAGTCCCCGAAGACTGAGCGGCCCATCATAGAAATAGAGCAACGGATAGGAAAGGTGCGTATAACTTGAAGTATATATTGAATGCAAATAAGCACTAAGGCACAAGCCTAAAATACTGCATTATCGCTGTAAAGTATACTTTAAAATATTTATTTTTAAAAAAATAAGTGTTTTTCAGTCTCCCTTCTGTCTGAGGAATGGTAAAAATGATATGCCATGTTTTTAAAATGAGATGATGAAATAAATTTTTTTAATTCAGGAACATTCCAGAGACATAGACATTAAAACTTAGAAAAGGGATTTTCTAATTTACCTGTAGACACAAGCTTAACACTTAAATCTGATGATTGCATAATGTTTTATTTTAGGAAGCCATAATCTTACTAGCCAACTTTTAAAAATGGATGTAGAATAATTAAAGGTTCTGATTTTTAAAAAATGTATTAATTTGAATACAGAAGATTGAATTAAAGATGTTGTCTCAGTATTTCAAAAGCAAGAAAAAGAGCGGAGGAAAATCACATCTTAGACTGTTTTTATATGCAGTGTACAATTTGCTGGGTTAGAAATGAGATAAAGATTATTTATTTTTGTTCATATCTTGTACTTTTCTATTAAAATCATTTTATGAAATCCAGCTCAGTCACGTGTGTGTATTTAGCAGGGAGGGGGTGTTCCTCGAAGTTTGCTGCGGGCTTGGATTATGGTTTCTAGGGCATCCAGAAAAAACACTAATATTTCAGGCCTGTAGGTAGTATTGTGCTTGAATCTCCAGGATTTATTTTGTACTTTTATGCTCTTTTTTCTTTTCTTATTGTTAGTTTTCCTATTTCTTATTTGTTCTGCTGCTGTTAATATGTAAGAGCTGTATAGTTGATTTTTCTTCAGTGTAGGCATTTAACACAGAGAAATGGGATTATCATGGTATTCCAGGGCAAGGGAAAAAAAAGAAAGAAGACGGTGTTTGAGATGTAGAACAGACTGGGTCAGCTGGAGTACTGTCCTGTTCCTTCTTTCATCTTGCAGTGGATGGAGGGACTGAAGTTTGAAGAACTTGGGAAATCCCAGTTGATCACAGCCCTGCACTGGCACTTGCCTCGGTTGCGTTCTGAGTGAGGGAAGTCTCTGTGAGTTTCACTGTCTAGAGGCTGGAGACCAGCACAGTCTCCAGGACAAGCTGGCTTAGTAGTTAAGAACATAGGGCTTGAAGCAAGACGGGCTGGGTTCAGGGTCCAGTACTGCCACTTGCTGTGGCACCTAGGAAAGGTTGCATGACGTCTCTGTGCCTCTGAACCCTTTGCCTTTAAAATGGGAGAGTATGACTACTTACCCCTTCGGGTTGTTGTGATGATAAGATGAGCGTTTTGAGCAAGTTCTCCTACACAGGAAGAGCTCATTAAATGTTGGCGAGGAGATGGACAAGAAAAGGGACAGCAGACTATGCCTGAAAGCTGAGCCAAGGAAGTGTGGGGCCAGTGCTGTTTCACACACCCAACACTGCTGGCTCAGGGCAGGGAAGGCGTCCTTCGTGTCCAGGGAGGTTGCACACTCATGTTCTGTTGTCCACATCACGCTTCCAACACTTCCAGATGTGCCTTGTTAGTGGCATAGCATTAAAAAAATTAGTGGCCAACATTGAAACAATGGGTATTGTCATGTTAAAATTTGGGTTTCTGACTTGAATATGGGACGAGCTGGCCACGTGGGTCCAATGAGCTGTTGCCTTTTGGACAGGGCCAGGCGGGGCCAGGAGCCTGTCATTTATGTTACCTAACTGGCCTCTGTAGCTTGCATATTTGGGATGGTTTTGAATAGTGTTTTCCCTCTAGGTCAGGGTCTCTCAGCCTCAGCACTACTGACACGCGGAGCTGGGTAATTCTCTGTTGGGGGGCGGTCTGTGCATTGTAGGGTGTTTGGCTGCCTCCCTGGCCTCTACCCACTAGATGAAAATCACACCCTCCCATTTGTGATGACCTAAACTGTCTCCCAATATTGCTGAACATCCTCTGGGGGCAAAGTCATCCTGGGTGAAAACCGCCGGTCTAAACCCAAAAGGTGTGTATTTCTACACTAGCCAGTGAGGTTAAAACAAAGAAATAAACAAAACTGATTAGTCTTTCAGTGCAAAGAAATTCCTGACATATCACGGGCATGCAACCAGTATCTAATGAGTGCGTGAAAAACACATCCCTCCCACCTGCAGGGAGACTTTGGACAGGTTCTTCCATCTCTCTGATTTTAATGTCGTGGGCTGAAACGGCGACAAAACCTTATTACGGTTGATATTTAAATTAGTTAATATAACCTGCAAAAGGCTGCCTCTGAGGCCTCACAGCAACTTCATAAAAGGTGGAATTGGTTTTAAAAACAAAGCCAGTCAGTCATCAGCTAAGTTTTCCTAGCCAGCCAGCTCCTGCTTAGCTAAGCCTGAGCCCCGTTCTTGGAAACCTGTCACTGAGCTGCAGCCTCTAAAGAGTGTTCCTTCACTCCCAGACCCCAGAGATGCTCAGAAGGAAGTGTTCTGTGGCCGGACAAGTTTGGGAAATGGAAATGATGGCCCATCGCCCCACTGATGTTCATTAAGAGATGGGCAGCACTACAGAGAGCGGCAGGAAGGAACCGCGCCATAGAGCTCTGAGTGGGTAGGATGCTTCTGACTTCTTGTTGGGCACCTGCTACATCCTCTGGTCTGGTTGGCATGGAGCATCCCTTGCTCTGGCATGTTTCTTGAGCATGTACTATCTTGAGGTCAGGGGCTGTCTGGCTTGATACTTGTGACCACAAAAGGAGTATTACCTGGTGACATGTCTGGGGAGCTGAGAACCAGTCTGTTGCTGACAGAGGGCTGCCCCAGGGGGATTTACTGACTATACAGGCTGAGTAATGGAGGGGAAAGCAGGTGTGCTGGGAGGCAACAAAGGGAGTCCTGAAACATGGACCAGGCAGGGTTGGGGAAGGGGAAGAAAGAGCAAGGAAAGCCAGGAACGGTAGCACACACTTGTAATCCCAGTACTTGGGAGGTTGAGACAGGACAATCGCAGGTTCGCAACCAGCCTCAGCAACTTTGCGAGACCCTGTTTCAAAACAAAAATAAATAAATAAAAAAGGCTGGGGGTGTAGCTCAGAGGTAGAATGACCTTGGATTCAATTCCCAGTACCTCCGCCCCCACCCCCAAAAGAGCCTGGAGGTGGAGAGAGGGTAGAAAGAGGGGGACAGGAAGGTATAAAATGCAGAGGAGACAAATGAAGAGAGATTACTGAGCTGTTCTATGACCAGCACCTTCAGAACAATCTCATTTCTACTAAATTAAAATATAAAAGTGATGCAGGAGAGTGGTATCTGACCAGCATTTATTCCTGTAGGGCACTTGCTCGGAGGTTTCACTTTCATTCTGCTGAAGATTCCCAAGCATCTGCTCAGGTGGTGTCTTGATCCTCATCCCTGAGCCCACCTGCTCACCACCACTCACCTCCCTGTAGAGTGCGGTGCTGCTACAGGAAATGGCTACTGGACCAAAGACTGCATTTTCCAGCTCCTTGCATCCCAGGTGTGGCCCTGGATCTCCCTGGTGGAAGGTGACTGGTGCCATGTGTCGGTTTTGGAGCTGTGAGTTCTCCACTGCGTCCTTCTCTGCCACCAGTCTGAAGTCCTAGGGGTTGGTGGAGCCACAAAATGGAAGAGACCTGGGTCCCCGACTCCCCACGTGAAGGACAGCCAAGTGCGGCCAGAAACTCTCTCCTTAGACCAGAGATTCCCAAACCTATTGGCTTCCCACCCCCTTTTCAGGAGAAAAAAAATTATGCAGCAACCTCCTGGGTACTTCCAAGGCCTCCTGATTTTTATTCAACATCTCCAATTGCCCCCGAGGCTACTATTGTCCCCATCAGTCCAGTGTCCCCTGGTGTGTGTGTGTGGGGGGGGTATCGCAGACTTTGAGGATCTCTGCCTTGGACTGTGGTGTGACTATGTTAGAAACTTTTATGGTAAGTCACTGAGAGTTTGGAATTTGACACAGTAGTTAGTAATTCTACTCAACACGTCCACTCTCCTGGTACTTCCCAATGCTGTTATGCAGTGCCCCCAGCTCCGTGGGGGGCCCGTGGACAAATTCCTCGACTGGGAAGGTCCCTTGCATATCTGCCACCCCACACCAAGGGACACAAGCACCTGAAAAACATGCTGTTTCAACCAGACAACACTGTCACCTGGGACACTGAGACAGGCCCTGACTCATCAGCATGAGGCCTCTGTCCTCCCTCAGTCTAGTACCTAGCCTCCCTCACGGCAGGCCCTTGTCCAGGCTCTGACACTGCTCCAGGGTGATATGGACAGACCTCTTCTGTTATGAGCTTCTGATTTCCTTTCTATCATTTTTGCTCTCTCTAAAGATCTATCCAACTCATTTTATTAATTTATCACTTACACAGTAGGAAGGAGTATTTAATGAACACCCACTGTAGCCGGGTGCTGACCGGGGGGCGGGGGGTGAGCAGGGAAGGAGAAGGTGGCATGGAGGTCTAAAGCAAGAGAGATGAGCCACAATACAGGGAGTGAAGGATGCTCCACAGAGAAAGGGGTGTTGTGGCTGTGTAGGAGTTTTCCAGGTTAAGTGGGCAAAGTACAGACAGGAGCATTCGAGAAAGAGGGCTCAACCCTGGACCCAATTTGCCCTTATACACATGCTCCCCCACCCACTGAAGGGCTCACCTCAGGTCCCTTGCCTCAGAGGCCCTCGCCAGAGTTGTTGGCACCAATGGCAACCCTCTCTGTGCCAATGCCGTGCCAGACTCAGTGCTCCATCTTGCTTACTTATCATGACACATTTATAAGTATGGAGGTGAACGTTGTCCCCAATGTACAGATGAGAAAACTGAGACCGGAAAAATTGTGCCAATCACTTTATCAGGCATGTATAGACAGATCACGAGTCTGTGGGTCGATCATTTGGGCTGTCTGAGGGAGAAGGGAGAGTCTTTCTGCTGCTCTCAACTTGGGTCCTGGCTGGGGACAGTCACCTAGGTGGCTTTTCTCCCAGGGCAGCACTGCTCCAGGCGTTGGCTGGCCCTTTCTGGCAGTGGGGTCTGTCATTGCTCAGGAGGATGGCCCGGGCTCCTTCCCATTGTGACACCACCTGAAGCCTAGATTTGGAAGTTACAGTACGTTTCTCTTTTTGGTACTGGGTATCAAACTTAGGGGCATTCTACCTCCGAGCTCTACCCCCAGACCTACTTTGGTTGCTGTTGTTTATTTTGAAAATAGGGTCTCTTGCTAAGTTTCTGAGGGTCTAAGTTGCTGAGGCTGGCGTCGAACCTGGGATCTTCCTGTCTCAGCCTCCCAAGTAGTGGGAGTACAGTTGTGCGCCACCACGCCCGGTGTTAGACACCTTGATTCAAGAGGCAGAGGTGGCTCTGGTGGGAGGAATGACAGTCAACCGCAGATGGGCGTCTGTGCAGAATGGAGGTCCTCCAGCATCTTCACAGTCTCCTGGGCTAAGATTCCACAGTGTGTACACAGTGCTCCATCTCTCTGCTTGCCTGGCATAGCACCCACAGTAGGTTACCCTTCTCCCACCCTGACAAACCTACCACCAGCATGGTACAGAGGAAAGGACAAAGAATTGTGCTCCCAACCTGGCTCTAAGCTTTGCTCTTATTAGCTCTGTGTCCTCGAACCTCTGTGCTTCAGGATTCTCATCTGTAATATGAAGCTGTGATAATGTTAGAGGTTGGTGGCGAGCCTGCTATCTCATAAGCAAAGGTCCTGACATGGAGTAGTGGGGTAGCGATGGGGCCACCCCTGGCATCCAGGAGGAGGCAGTCACATTCTCTCCACTAGCTCCTGGAGCCTCCCTGGTTCAGCAAATTGCAGGCCACCTGCTCCCTTGGAGGCGCTGGGAGGGGCTCCGGACGGATCGGGCTGGAGAAGTGCGGGGCGGGGAGGGGGTCAGCCTCAGCTCAGACCTCACAGCTCCTGCCCGCCATGGGAAAGGCTGCAGAGAGCCCTGAGGCGGAGCAGAGAGAAGGCTGTGACAAGGCAGCACTGCACCCCAGGGCCAGCCTCCCAGCACCCAGGGCCCTTTCTGCGGCAGCGCGCTGTGCCCCCTTGAGCCAGCCAGCAAGCTTTCCCGGGGGCCTCAGTTTCCTCATCTCTAAAATGGAAATGGTGAGACCTGTGGACCACAGCGCAGGCTGACTGGCTTCCACTCACTGAGCACTTAGTCGGCTGGGCTGCGTGGCAGGGGTTTTACTCACATCGTTTTGTTTGCTTCCGTGGCATCTGATAAAAGGGGATGTTATTCTTCTGCTCTTACTGAGGAAGAGAGAGGTTACAGAGCTGGTGAGAAGCACCCAGGCCTCTGGTTATACAGCGCTCGCTTCCATGCCAGTGCCTCGGGGTGCTGGGGAGAAGAGCGAAGAGCCAGAGGCGCGGACGACCTGACGCTTTAGTCCTGACCCAGACTCACCCGGCCTCTTTTTCCAGTGGAGGCCACATCAGATGATGCGGACAGCCACAGTGGGTGTCGGGCAAAGATGTTTCAGTCTGTGCATCATCAAGGCGGACAATCCTGCTTTGAAACGGGCCTCAGAGCACATTCACTACGCGGGATCTGCCTCCAGGGTGCTCGGCCTGCTGAGTGCTTTGTCCTCACTGGGCTCCATGCCCTGGCACGCGCAGGGGCCTGTGAGCGATCTTTCTTTTTCTTTCTTTCTTTCTTTCTTTCTTTCTTTCTTTCTTTCTTTCTTTCTTTCTCTTTTTCTTTCTTCCCTCCCTCTTCTTCCTTCCTTCCTTCCTTCCTTCCTTTTTTCTTTCTTCCCTCCCTCTTGCTTCTTTCTTTCTTTCTTTCTCTCTCTCTCTCTCTCTCTCTCTCTCTTGCTCTCTCTCTCTCCCTCCTTTCCTTCCTTCCTTCCTTCCTTTGGATTGAAACCAGGGACATTCTATCTCTGAGTTATAACTCCAGCCTTTTTATTTTCTATTTTGAAAGAGGGTCTCACTAAATTGCTGAGGATGGCCTTGAACCTGTAATTCTCCTGTCTCAGCCTCCGAACTCACATTTCTTTTTTCTTTCTTTTTGATACTGGGGATTGAACCCAGAGGTGTTCTAACTCCAACCTACACCCAACACTTTATTTTTATTTTGACACAGGGTCTTGCTAAGGTGCTGAAGTTCTCACTAAGTTGTGAGGCTGGCCTCAAACCTGCAATCCTCCCATCTCAGCCTCCCAAGTACTAGGATTACAGACAAGAACCACTGTACCTGGCTAAGTTTGATCTTTCATTCAGCAAAATCAAGCCCCAGGAAGCTGACCCTACATTGAGGTGGTGAATAGGACCTTAAACTCTGGACTTTGGTAACAAAATGAGAGCAGGTGAGACCTGGACTGTGTTGCTTCGGCTGGGCAGTGCCAGGATGTGGGAAGAGCATCTTTGGGATGCCCTCTTCCCCTCTACACTCACACACTCTCTGGATCCCAGCCAGCTGCGCTATCCAGCATGGGGCAAGGGCACAGGAAAACCAGGAGCTTTAAAATCAGAAGCACCTGTGCAGCCTTGGCCAAGCGTCTTGACCTTTCTGAGCTTCCATTTCCTCGTCTGTCAAAGGGGCAAACCCTATCCACCATGGAGGGGGCTTGAGGGGATGGCTGGTGCAGCGCCGGCCCATGTAATCACTCGATAAACGGTATTATATTATCATCGTAATCTTCGAGTCTTTACTTCTGCCTGGACCCCTTTGTGCCCTGGAAAGAGCAGCCTGATACTGTACCTAGTGGCAGATAATTCAAGTTAGGCCAAAAGGCTGTGCAGCTCCTCTTCCCAGGGGCCCGTGTTTGCTGAGAGAATAGACAGGAAGAGGGAAATTCTCACCCCAGGCCTGTGTCCCAGCGTCTTTAGTGGAGGGATTTCTGGAATGGAGCTGGAGTTCCCTTCCTAAGGCCTCTCTGACTTCTACCATTTGGGCTGTGCACGGGGCTCCCTGGGCTTATTCTTCCATCCCACATTTCCCCAGCGCCTCTGTGTGCCAGGACTTTTTCTGGGTGCAGAGATGAGTTCTACTTTCCTCTTCTTTGAGGAGCTAGACATCGAGAATAAGGTCCGCTAATAGGTTCAATAACCAGGAGCGAAGAATTCCCAGGGTGGCGTTCCGATGCCGGCAGCAAACCCGCTCTCTGTGCAGGTTTTCATGAGCAGCTTCCGCCACTTGAATTCGGGTCTCAGCCAAGAAACCAGTTCTAAGGGTTTGCGCCTCTCCCACTGCTCCCGCCTCAATTTCATTAGGGCTGACAATTTGTATATCCACTTACAGTGTAATGTGATTTGAAGGGCTGACCTTAACTGTTAGAGATGGGGTTCCCCTGCGCGCGCGTAGAGCAGGCGGGAGCCGCTTCCCAGGCTCAGGGTCCTCCCCTAATGGGCGCAGTGCTTTAAAGCAGGGACGGGGTTGTCCACCCCGGGAGATGGGAGGGACGTCTCTTGGCCCCCTTCCCTCTTCACCCTGCAATCACTTTTGTTCCTGGAGGCTGAGCTATCTTGGAGTTTTCGGCCTGCAATAAAACATGCTCAACCGCAAGGCCCAGCCCCAGCCAGGATGGCTGCAGTCGTTCGCCAAGCCCTTGGCCTGATCGTCTGCATGGTTAGGCAGAATTGATAGTGTGTGTCCAGCTTCGTGGCTTGCCTTTTTGTTTTGGCTTAGTAACTAAAACAGAGCTGACGCCTAAGAGATGGGACGTTCACTTTCGTTTTATCTCCTATCAAAGTTGTGCACACATTGTGAGCGCACACGAGTGTGTAAAGCAGTTACTGTACCATGGATTGAATTTGCGTTCGAATCCTCTTCCTGCCTCTTGAGTGACCACAGGCATGTAACTTTCCCTCTCTGAGTATCAGTTTCCTCATCTATAAAACAAAGCCCGTGCTTCCTGCCTCGAGGATGAATTAGGGAGTCTCCAGAGCAGCACGGTCAATATGGGACTCCGAGCCACCTATCGGAACTTCAATTCAAATTAATTAAAAGACCTGGGTCCATGCCTGTAATCTCAGTACTTGGGAGGCTGAGACAGGAGGAACAGGTTAGAGGCTGCCTCAGCAACTTAATGAAACTGTTTCAAAATCAAAAATAAAAAGGACTGTAGTATAGCTCAGGGCTAGAATGCCTCTGGGTTCAATCCCTAGTACCAAATAAATAAATAGATAATAATTATAATTAAAAGATTCCATTCCTCTGTCAAGCTAGCTAGCCACATTTCAGGGGCTCAATAACTACAAACCTGAGATGAGAGTGTAGCTATGGGATTTCCCATCATCATGGAAAGTTCTAGACAGCACAGCCTAGAACCATACCTGTATCCACTAGATGCTCAATAAGCATCAAAAAGAGAAATTGTGGACCTTTCACTTGTGCAAGAAACCTGTGATCAACAGCGTACTGAATAATGTCAGAAATACCCATTATAGAGCAAATTTGACATTTAAAACTCTGAGATCCACTTCTTTCTTACCCTTCCCCTTCCCTTGTACCCCTTCCCTTGCACCACTGAGGGTTCTCCCTTGTCATTGGAGTCCCTTTTGTGTCCCCACTACTCCCTAAGTTGCACATATTAATGAAAACATATGTCCCTTCTTTTTTTGTGATTGGCTAATCTCACTTAACATAATGTTCTCCAGATCTTTCCATTTTCTTGCAAATGCTGTTATTTTGTTCTTCTTTATTGCTGAGTAGAATTCCATTGTGTGTATTTCCTATAATTTTGTAATCCATTCATCTGTTCATGGACACCTAGGTTGGTTCCATAATTTGGCCACTGTGAATTGTGCTGCTATGAACATGGGTATGCATATATTACTGTTGTTTTCTAGATTCAATCCCATTGGTATGATACCTAGTAGTGGTATAGCTGGATCATATGGTGGATCCCAACATCATTCTCAGTGCTACATGTGGGGAGGAGGCAGGGGGGAGGGACACCAAGAGCTGTGTGCACTGTGTGCATGTATGTTAACACCAAACTGATACTCATTGTGATGTGAGACTACCATGCACCAATAAAAACATAAAAAAAACCCTCTGAGATCAGTTTGTTCTTGGGGACTCCTCTTCTTGTATGTATAACATCCAAACCAAGGAGAATCTCCACGGAGAGGCAGAGGAACGGCGAGAGCAGCAGGGATGACAAGCAGAGGGCTGCAAGGCCAAGTGTGCAGGGCGCCTTTAGTCCTGGACCGAAACTGTAAGCTCCGAATCCACGTCCAGTGAGAGAGACAACAAGGAGCAAAGTCCTTGAAAGAATATCGCAAGTCCCTCTGAACCCAGGGAGAAAGTGGGGTGGCTATGGGGGACTGGGGGAAGGAGTTCATGAATTCACCTTTGCTGCGCTTTTCAAATTTGACAAAACTTCAGAGTTGGCTAAGATATTAGTGAAATGCCAATGCCAGGGCTCTCCCTTGGGCATTCGGGTTCATCGTGCTTGGAGTGAGCCCTTGGAATCTGTATTTTTCTAGGTTCTTCAGGTGAGACACAAATAGCCACGTGGAGCCCCTAATCACCTGGCTAGTGGCCTCTCATATCAAACACTTGTTCTACATGGAGAATTCTAATTGGCCCAGCTCTCTGTCCATTGTCCAATCAGCACAGTTTGGGGTGGGGAGGGGTGGAGCATTGTGGCTCAAGACTGACTCCTGGGATAAGTTCCTCGAAGAACCAAAGGGTCCAGTAATCCCTTTACCTGGTATATCGCCAAAAGAATTGAAAGCAGGAGATTGCAAAGAGAGAGCTACAGTCTCCTGTTCATCGCGGTATTATTCACAATTGTGAAGATGCAGAAGCAACCTAAGCATCCAATGGGTGAACAGATAATGAAAAAAATGATGTGTAACTACAATGGAATATTATTCAGTCTTAAAAAAGAAGGAAATCCTGCCATGTGAGTCATGTGGATGAACCTGGAGGAAGTTATGCTAAGTGAAAAACAGCCAGGCACACGAAAATACTGTACGATGCCATTTATATAAGGTATGTAGAAAAGACTCATAGAAACAGAGGGTAGAATGTGGAATTCAGGGGCTGGGGGAGGGGGAAGTGGGAGTTCAACAGGATCAGTCATGTGAAACACCTAAGTGGCAGAGATCAGCAGTACTACATTGTGCTGGTAACAGTGTGATCACATGTTGTGTTCTGAGAGAGGGAAAAGAGACTTGAATTCTAATGAAGTGTTCAGGGGTGCAGACGCATTTCCTTTGGAAGCAATGCATCTTCATTGCTTGGTTTTCAACCTCTAGGGCAGCAGCGCGGCAATTTGTTGCATAGTAGGCAACTGATAGCTAGAGTTTCTTTTGGGGGAGGATCACAGGAAAGCATTTCTCTTTCTATTTAGTGTGCTGTTGGTTTTGCAACATTTTCATGAAACACAGTTAATCCTGTGAATATTCGCTGTTTAAGGGGTGCTACAAGGGTAAGCCGGTGACATCCAGGGGTTTGCATCCTCATTTTACACCCAGACTTAATGTCCTGCTTCATAACGGAAATGAGCAGGTCAAATTGGTCATGTGCACCAAAAAGTGTTTCCAATAGTTATCTTTAAGCAACAGAATTGTTTTTTAATTGTATTAATCTTTAGTTCTAATTTTTGGTGATGAACATAACTTCTTTTTGTAATAAACATTGTTTTTAATATAAAAATGGATAGATGAAATAATGATTGACATGCTTGTAACAACCCCTCCTGAAAATGCTGGGGAAAGCTCTCTATTATGGGATCTCTTTGTGCTTGAAGGTGGGATTAGGTTTTAGCTTCCAAGGGTCTGGGAGCGCGCAGCAGTTTGGAATCCCTCACCTCACTCCCTGAGATTCAGTAGGAGCAGTCTTCTAGGTTAGTTCCTGAGAATCCAACTGGAGACTCACAAGGAGCTTTTCTTGAGTACCTAGAATGGTACTTAGCACCTAGTAAGTGTGCCAAAGTGTTGACTGACCAAGTGAATAAATAAATGAATGAAGAAAGAATCTACGAATCTAAGTCAGACTCATTCTTTTGCTTGGTGAAGCTTGGGGAAGAAAGAGGATTGAAGGATGGTTATTGGCCCAGCATGCTTGATTCCCTTAGTATCTGACCTGGGGCTGCAGGAGCCAGGGACATTTGGGCAAGCAGTGTGGGCACTGAGGGATGGTGCTTGGGGAACTGTGCCAGGAGTCCAGGGGAATGAAGTGGTGTTGAGCTCAGGGTTGTCTTTCTGCTTGCGAAAGATGGGGAAGGATGGCTGCCTGCTCCTAGCGTGGGACACATCTGCAGCCAAGCATGACTTTCCCCCTGGGTTTGAACACAGCTGCCATGGTGTCCCTATGCACGTGTTTTCCCAATGGCTTGAAGATGCAAGTGAGTTGACTGTATTTTTCTTTTCCTTTTTTGGTACTGGGGATTGAACCCAGGGGCACTCTACCTCTGAGCTACTCATTCAACACTTTTTATTTTTAAACGGGGTCTCGCTAGGTTGTTGAGAGTTTTACTATGTTGCTGAGGCTATCCTCAAACCTGCAACCCTCCTGTCCCAGCCTCCCAAGTGCTGGGATTACAGGTGTGTGCCACCACACCAGGCAGTTGATTGTAATTTACTCACCTGTTCACTTGATAGCTCACTGCTGAAGGGAAACTATTATTATATAGTGTTCTTTATACCTAATGTTTACACCTCAAAATCTACTGGGGTTGGTATTAACATGGTGATGCTGGTCTTCTTTCAGTTGGTATTTCTCCCTTCCAGTTTTTTCATTCCATCACTCTGTCTCTTTAGGTTTTAGGTGTTTCTTTTAAGTATTCAGTCTGATGATCTTTGTCTTTTAACTGCAGAGTTTAGTTAATTCTATTGATTATAATCATTGCCATACGTTGAGCTATTTGTGCAGTTGTTTGGTTGGTAGAAGATATTGAAGTCGGTGTCAGCAACCTCCCGTTCCATTCTTCACTCTGGTCCCTGCTCCGTCCCTTCCTGAATCACTGCCCACAAGCCCCTCTTCCCAACATTAGTATATATCATTTCCATCTTGTGAATGTAACTTTTTATTTATTTATTTTTTGAGGTACTGGGAATTGAACCCAGAGGCATTCTACCTCTGAGCTATACCCCCTGCCCTATTTTATTTTTTTATTTTAAAACAGGGTCTCGCTCAGTTGCTGAAGTCCTCCCTAAGTTGCTGAGGCTGGCCTCAAACCCGCCATCCTCCTGTCTGAACCTTCCAGGAACTAGGATTACAGGGGTATGCCACCACACCCAGCTTGAATGTAACTTTAAATTGTGTACGTGTAATACCAGATTTGAAGTTCCTAATTATTTCAGAGTATGAATTTTTAGTTTCTTTGAGCCAGCATTTTATATGTTTTGCTATATCATAAATAATAATCTCCATGTTTTATAGCAACTGGAGATTTCATAAACCATGTAACCCTAAAATAGGGATTTTTGTTTGTTTCCTTTTAGTTCTCTGAGACTAGAATTCCCCTCTAACATCTTGTCCTTTGCTGGACTTTTTTTTACATTTAATTTTCTTATACATTTTGAGAAATTCAATACACACAAATGTTTAGGGTTGTTTGTGATTTGTTACTGTTTTCAAAACATGATAATTTGGGCATCTGCTAGATGAGTTTCCCCCTCCTATTCCATGGGGGAAAAGTCCCAAAGAATCAAGTAAAATAAGCAGATGGCATGGGGCTCTTTTATCCTATAAGAGTCATCTTTATTTCTATTCATCAACTGTACTGGAGTAAGTGTTCATGGTGTTTGACCTGGAGTAGACTTGGGTTCAAGTCCTGGGCCACACAGCTGCTGCTCGAGTGAACTGGGTCAATTACAAACCCTCCTTCAGTCTCAGTATGCCTGCTTACAGACTAAGAATAAAATTGTTTCATAATATTAAATAATAAATATGATATTGCATGTTAAGAGTGAGTTACTCGGAACAACTTAAACATCTGCATTTGCGCCCTCTGGCCTATCTCTTCTGTGAAGTTGGGCTGTTTAAATCTCTATTTATTTTGCTAGCTATAAGTTATTATCACAAACCATGGTTAAATTTAATAACACTGCATTTCTTAAATCTCTAATCTTGACTGGTATTGAGTTTAATAGAATATTTCTCCCACTTTAAAAATTTCCAAAGCCATGATCAAAATCTGAGAGCTGGTTATTGCTCATGGATTCAAGGCAATGCACATAGTATCATAACACATTAGCAAATGATTAAAAAGGGATAATATGCAATGCTAGTGACCATGTGGTGAGATGGGTATTCATACGCATATGCCTTTCAGTATGGGTCATGAGCCATAAAATGCCTCATGCAGTCAATTCCAGTATTCCTGCTGCTTGGAATCATCATAAGGAAATAATCAAGAATCGGTGGGTGAATAAAAATTTATGTAGCAGCATGTTCGTTGCAGCATTATTTATGGTTGTGTGATATTAGAAACTACCTGAATGTCTAACAATGGGGAAATGGTTAAATAAATTACAGCACAACCAGATAATAAAATATTATCCTCTCCTTAAAATGTGGTTTGCAAAGAATTTTAATGACAAGGGAAAACAGTTCTGATATAACATTGAAGGGGAAAGGTAGGCCACAGAAGAGAGTATGTATCATGAGCTCAGCCGGGGAAAGGTCTCAAAGAAGGTTTGTGTTTCCAAACAGGCCTTAAAAAGATGGAGGAGATGCCTAAAAATATGAATGGTGTGTTGTCTCTGGATGGTAGGATGAGGATGCATTTTCTTCTTTATATGTAAGAATGTTTTCTACAATGTGCCCTATGCCTTTTGTGATCAGAAAGGGCAGTTGTGCTGGGGTGTGTGTGTGTGTGTGTGTGTGTGTGTGTGTATATGTGTGTGTGTGTGTGTGTGTGTGTGTGAAAGCATGGTCTAGCCTCCATGGGGTGTGAGCCTTCAGGTAGAACCCTACTTGCTCAGTGTCCAGGGTGATGGGCCTCTGGACTTGCTTTTCATATGCAAGCTTTTAAACCTTCTCTTGGCTAATGCATCCAAGAGAGGTGGTGGGATGGACATCTTCTTGAATTAGCCAGTAGGACCTCCACACTGAGAACCCCTGAGGGTTAGAGTCTCCTGTGAGGCTGGTCACCACCATCCCTCACCTTCTGAGCTTTTCTCGCCAAGGAGCGGGGACAGATGAACCTACCATCTTAGTCTACTTGGGCTGCTGTAACACCATAGACGGTGTTATACCATGGACCGGGTGGCTTAAACAACCCAAGTTTACTTCCTCACAGCTCTGGAGGCTGGATGTCTGAGATCACGGAGCCAGCCTGGTTTGCTTCTGGTGAGGAGACTCCTCCTGGCTTGCACATGGCTGCCTTCTTTCTGTGTCCTCACATGGGGGTGGGGGACAGGGGTGGGGAGAGCAAGCTCTTTGCTGTCTTTTCTGACAAGGGCACTAACCCCATCATCAGGGCCACATCCTTCAGACCTCATTCAACCATCAATACCTCTCCAAGGGCCCGTCTTAAAGTACCATCAATGGGGGTGGGTGGGTTAGGGCTCTGACATATGAATTTGAGGGAGCACAAACATTTAGTACAGAATGCCTACATCCTACTAAATCTCTCTGTCTTGCTGTCTTCAACACAGCACCCTGGGCCCTCAGAGAACATCTCTCAATGGTTAGGCAGGGGCTGAGAATGGCCCAGGGCATGTCTTCATGCTCCAAGCCCTGACAGCTGAGTGGAGAACAAGGCTGGGGACTTAGAAATGTCAATCGTGACCATGGATTGAGTACTTATTCCTTGGCAACTGTAGGTACTGTTTTAAGTGCATTTCTTGCACCAACTCACCGAATCCTCACAACTCCGAGTTAATTACTCCCTTTTACAAATGGGGGAACTGAGGCATAAAGGAATTAAGAAGTTTGAAATGAAATCTACACATGGAAGAGACACCTGTACTCCTGTGTTTATCACAGCAGTAGGTACCATAGCCAGGATATGGAGAGAACCTGAATGTCCATCAATGGAAAAATGGATAAAGAAAATGTGGTGTGTATTATATATATACCAATATGTGTATATATGTATATACCATTCTATATATATTCCATTGTGGAATATTATCCAGCAGTGAAAAGCACAACACTATACTTACCTGGCAGGGGAGAGACCATGATCATGAAGGGGGTTTTCCCAGGGCGAGTCTTACCCATCACACTCCGGATATGCTGACCCCTGCGATTTCCCCAACTGTAGGAAACTCAACTGCATAATTTGTGGTAGTGGGGGACTGCGTTTGCGTAAAAAAAAAAGCACAAAACTCTGTCATTTGAAGCATGAAACTGTGTCATTTGCAACAACAGATGGACCCGGAGGACATCAAATAAGTCAGGCATACAAAGACAAACACTGCATGATCTGACTCATGTGTGGAATCTAGAAGGTTGCTCTCACAGACGTTGAGTGTTGAAGAGTAATGACCAGAGGCTGAGTGAGTAGAGGGTCTAGATGATGGGGAACGGTTAATCAGTGGGTACAGGTAGGAGGAATAAGTTCTGAGGTTCTATGGCACAGCAGGTTGAATATAGTTGACCATAATACATTATATACCTGAAACTAGAGGAGGGGTTTTGAGTCTGCTCACTGTAGAGAAATGGTAAAAGTTGAAAGTGATGGATATACTAATTACCCTGAGCTGATCATTTTTTTTGTGTTTTTTTTTTTTTGCGGTACTAGGGGTTGAACCCAGGGGCATTCTACTTCTGAGCTACACCCCCAGCCCTATTTTTTATTCTTTATTTTGAATCAGGGTCTCACTAAGTTGTGGAGGGCCTCACTAAGTAGCTGAGGCTGGCCACGAACCTGCGATCCTCCTGTCTCAACCTCCCAAATACTGGGATTACAAGCATGTGCCACCACGCCCGGCTTCATTTTTTAATGTATACATGAATCAAGACATCACATTGTAACTCATAAATGTGAATAAATACTTTTCGAAAAAGAAAAGGACAGAAAAAAGAAGCTTGTATAAAATCACGGAGCTAGAAAATGGTAGCCCTGGGATTCAAAACTTTATCCATCTATGCTCTTAGGATACTAACTAGCATGGTGTCTATAGCCAGTGCTGGGGTTCAGGGCCTGGCTCTGAGTGAGGCTGA
Organism: Glis glis; assembly: GCA_004027185.1. Taxonomy (NCBI): domain Eukaryota; kingdom Metazoa; phylum Chordata; class Mammalia; order Rodentia; family Gliridae; genus Glis; species Glis glis. Next base: position 38,867 of record PVJS01005883.1, read on the forward strand.
GCAAGTTCCTCCGTGGCTCTCAGCCTGCAGGGTTCCTGCCTGTGAAGTGGGGCTCATTCTTCCCACATGGAGTTGCTGCCTGGATTCAAGGCTGCAGGTGCCAGTGCTAGGTGAGCATCCACTGACCTCAGACAATAGGGGCTTCCTCTGAGTTCCTTATCGTGAACGCCTGGGACTCAGTTGTTGAACAGAAGGGAAGCCTGGAGTAGTGGGAGAAGGTCAGGAGAGGCAGAGCCAGCACCCTTGGAGGCTGAGCAGGAAGGGAGATGGGCACCTGCAAAGGGGCTCCGGGGAGAACTTGTGGGAGCAGGGAACATTCAGTCCCTTGGCTCTGCCTAGCATCAATGCCTGACAGCTGTGCTGCTTGGAGGCAAGAGGCTGGGCTTGGTGGGTCCACACCTGTTGGGCATTAGCAGTAGGGAGAGCTGGGTGTGGCTGGGCAGCAACCAGCTCTAGACAGAGGCAAGTCTGGGCCCATGTTCCCTGCACCTGGAGTCAGAGGCTCATTAAAGAGGAGGGGAAGGAACAATTACATGCAAACTTCTGAAGGTAAAGACCACGAGGAGTGGGAGCTGGAGGGGGTGGTTCTCTACCTGGGGCCCTGGCGTGCCAGGGAGGCGGAAGGGATGAAAGGAGGGTGGAGACAGTCCCAGGGGTTACTTCCTCTCCATAGCACAGGGACCTGTGAGTCCACCAGCGTGGCCTGGAAGGCTAGAGAGAGTGGCCAGGGCTTGACCTGACCTGAACTGTGAACCTGGGTGAGCTCAGGAGCAAGGGAGGGACAGGCTTCAAAGGGGAGGAAGGTGGGGCTGGTGACTGTGCCCCTGGGCTTGAGGGGGTGGAGGAAGAAACCCCAAGGTGTGGCTGTGACCCCAGCCTGCCCCTGAGGGTGATCATGCCCTTTATCTAGAATGGTGTTGTCAAATTGAAAGACATAGCCAGCCACATAAAGAGTTGAAAATTTTTCCAGTGGCCAAACACCAAAAGAAAATATAATTTTAATGATATATTTAACCCAGCATATAAAAAACATTTCAATATTTAATCAATATGAAAATGATTATGGAGATATTTCATATTTGTCTTGTAGTAAGTCTTTGCGATTGTGCAGACTGTACATAGTGCGTCTCAGCTGAGGCTTAACTGTGTCCAGGAGTCCCAGGAGGCTCGCGGCTGCTGCACTGGACAGTGTAGGTCTAGACCTTGAGAAAGTCTATGTGGAGGTGATTACAGTTGTGCCCTTTCCCCAAGCCTCCAGCTCATGCCCTCCCTCACTGCCCTGGAGGGCGGCCCCGGGCCGGAGGGCAGGAGGGCTCCTGGCCGGCCTCTTTCCTTCCTGCTCTGCTGAGCTCCTGGGCTGGACTTCACTGCACATCCAGAGTTGAATATTAACACTGGATTTCTCAGGGGTATTCCAAGAGAAAGAAGTTGTTTAAAAAAAATTAACTCCAGCCATGGTAGCACATGCCTTTAATTTCAGTATTTGGGAGGCTGAGACAGAAGGTTCACAGGTTTGAGGCCAGTCTCAGCAACTTAGTGAGACCCTGTTTCAAAAATAAAATATAAAAAGTGCTTGGGGTATAGCTCTGAGGGGGAACACCCCCGGGTTCAATTCCCAGTTTTAAAAAATAAATTAACTCCCCTCTATTCTTAAGGACTCCTATCTTCTGCGGGTGGGGTGGGCTGAGGAAGTGAGAGTTTTAGTCCATTGAAGCTGTTCATGTCTTGTTAACTTGTGGGAATAGAGTTGGGAATTTGATTTTGAGAGCTACAACTGAAGGTCTGAGGAGACTTAAAAAAAAAAAAAACAAATGCAACAGCTGGGTGTCACTGGTGACCAGGTGCGGTGGAGAAGTGCTGGGTCTCCTTGGTTTGGGAGAAAAGGAATTGGTGTCTGGAGGGATTCTATTATGTTCCTGGGAGACTTGTGCAGCATGAAGGTTGTGGAACAAAACTGGAATTAGATAACTTTGGGTTTGAATTTATGCTTTATGATCATGGGAGAATCAGATTGCTTTTTAAGCCCTCTATCTTCTTGTCTGTGAAATGGGAACATGAATACTTAGGATTTGAGGGTTTATTCAAAGCATAAAATGAGACAATGCGTGTGAAGCTCTGTACCTGTACACGCGGTTTCGGTCGATGAGGAATAATTTAGGTTGCAATTACTGTTTTTACCATTATTATTCATGGAGTGGGGCCTGGGCAGAGCTTGTGGTTTGGGTTTAAAGAGGCACCAGGAGAAGGACAATGTGGAAGGTGGGGTCTGGAGGGTGCCTCTTTACCAAAGCCAGGCTGAAAGGGGTCTCTGAGGAAGGAGGGCACAGCCAGAGGGCTCCAGATGGGTAGGAAGAGTGTGGGGGTGACCCAGGGCACTTGTCCTGGGGCCACACTCTGACTATAACCATGAACTTTACTAACAGGTCATGCTCTCCTCCACTGGTCTCCAGCTCCACCTCCAATGCCTGGTGTTGCCCAAACATTTCCTAAGCCCCTATTTCCGTCTGACCCCTTTCTAATGAGTTCCAGATGCATTTGTGAGAAATAGGAACAATGGGGAGCCAGGTGGGAAGTTGCACATTTTAGCACCATGTTGGGCCCAGTGGTTTTGCCCTGTTCCAGGGGAGGGCTTACCTCTGCTCCTCCCCAAGGAGGCTTAGGGTTAGGGTTAGCCCCTCCCGAGTGTGACACGGAGAGCTGTTCAAGGAGGCACGGTGTGTTTGTCACACACATATTCATCCTCAGACCTATCAGCCGGGCTCTGGCTCACTCATTTCCCGAATGTCTATTGAATATCTATTAAGATTTGACTTGTATTTTCCTAATGATTAGACTTATGACTTGTGGATTTTCTGAAAAGGTGTCAGGGACCTCCCTTGAGTCTGGGAGCCACACTTTGGGAACTCCTGTTTCAAAGGAAAAATATGTGGAACTATGAGAATCTTAAAACAAGGTAACCCGACCCAGGCTCAGGGACAGGAGACTAGGTAGAATAGGAGGGCATTAGAGTGGTTCAGACACAGACAAAGCATGTGCAAAGGCCCAGTGGTGAGGGAGGACTTAGTACCACAGAGGAGCTGAAAGAAGACCTCATAAGTCCTCTGGGTACAATGAGGAAGCTGCGACGCCACACCATCCCCAAATTCCTGCCACTAAAAAATCACTGAGATGCTGTCACATGCCAAATACAGAGCATATGTCTTCCCTCTTGGAGCTGTTATTCTAGAAAGGGGATGGCATCCTCCTCTTCCTGTTTACCTTTGCTGTGATAAGCTCCACGGTGGGGGAGTTGGGTTTGCTATTTGTGCACACAGGAGGGGATGAAGTGGAAGAGTGGCCCTGGGGAAGAGAACCACAAGAAAGAATAATCCTGCATGAGACGCTCAGTCGGTCCAAGTTAGTCCTGCATGAGACGCTCAGGCTGGCCCTGTAGTTTCAGAGGAATCAAGCTCTCCTTTACTGTGAAGAGGCAGAACCTCCTCACCCTGCCCCTGCAGGGGCAGGCTGGGCACGCCCTTCCAATCACTGAGACCCTGTGTGGCTTTCCTGCTAATTTTTGGAGACACTTTGGCTGAATGATTCCACTGCTCCCTGCCTCAGTTTCCCCCATCTGCAAGAATGAGAAGGTTTGTCTTGAGGCTTACTAGGTTGGGCATTCTGAGCTGCTTCTGGGGGAAGCTGAGGTCCAGAAAGGCTAGGAAAGTGGCAGGGCACAAAAGTTCCAGGCAGTGGCCGAGGGCCCCCTAGTCCCCAGCTTGCTGAGTGTCAGCGCTGGAATCACAGGATACACCTTCCTGGTAAGCCATACCCGCCCACGAGACCCCTGGAGTATGACAGAGCAAGGGCACCAGAATTCAACATTCTTGGGACTTCATGCTGCTCTGCTTCTTACTTGCTGTGCTTGGGACTTCGCTGGACACATTTCTTGCTCTCCCTAAATTTCCACGTCCCCATCTGTCAACATGGAGCAGCAATGGTGCCCGCAAATTGAAATGGAGTAATTTGTATAATGTTCCAGCGCTGAACATACCAAGTGCAACACCTTCTCTGTGCTGTGCCACCCAGAGCAGGCATCTAACTTCTCCTCTACTCTCCTTTAGAGCAGAACTGGCCAAAATATCTGTACCCCTGGGCTTCACACAGCCCCTGCCCGTGCTCACCAAATGCCCTCTGAAGCCGGTGTGAGCGCCTTCCTACCCTAGGTGGAAGAGGAGCCTGACCCAGGAGGGACATTCAGTGCCAGACAGCCATGGGCTGGAAGCGTCTAGATCCAGGCTAGTGGTGTTTCTATGGCACAAAACCTTGATTTTGTTGAGACAGTAGCTTGCAGGTCTCCTGGTACACGGACTGTCCTCACTTAGTGTCATGTGACAGGAGTGGTATTTTGTGGCTTTGGCTCTGCACTGGGCATTGGGGGCTGGTTAGCAACTTCTGTAAAAGTGATTCAGGAGGTCTTTGAGCTTGGGAGAATGCAGAGGGGATCTCTAGGGTACAAATTGGTTAATTTTATGCTGTACCCTTGCCAGGAAGATGGGGAGCAAGTATTGCTTAAGAGGTGACCCTCCTACCAGCTTTTCAATGACCCAAATGGCTCAAAATGCTCACAGAAACCTCCAGAACTTTCTTGTCTCCCTGGCATTTCCAAGCTGAGCTCTCCTGCTAGAAGCAGGGTACTATCTTTCACAGGCCCAGAGTTGCTTCAAGTTGGGCAGGGAACATTTTTCATGAGCCCTGTACAATGAGTTGTGGTAACCTCTTGTAATGAAAATTCATCCTCCCTCCAGGGACCTGCCTAGGGACAGGAGGCAGTGACTGATGTGCCTCGAGGAGGTAATGCAACTAAAAGGATGTGCACACATGTTTGTCAGATGGCCAGATGGACGTGCACCAGGACGGGAGGGGCGGGGCATGCTTGGAGCACCTGACTGATGCTAGTCATAGAAGCTCCACGCCTGTGGGCAGGGAAGCTGCGGTTCATGAATGGGATCTTCAAGGTGAATGTTCTTAAACACATGGCCCTCTCCCTCGAGTTCCACACCCTTAGATCCAAGCCCCAGTTTGACATCTTTCCTTGGGCATCTTAACCACTTCTTTTTTTTTTTTTTTTTGCGGTACCGGGGATTGAACCCAGGGGCATTCTACCTCCACGCTACACCCCCGGCCCTATTTTTTATACTTTATTTTGAAACTGGGTCTCACGAAGTTGCAGAGGGCCTCACTAGGTAGAGAGAGAGAGAGAGAGAGAGAGAGAGAGAGCGCTGAGGTTGGCTGCGAACCCGGATCCCCCGGTCTCCGCCTCCCAAAGTACTGGGATTACAAGCGTGCGCCACCACGCCCGGCTCTTAATCTGTTCTTGATTTCTCCCCCAACCCTCATATTGTCTGTGACTCCCCAGTCCTCCCATCCCAGCACTGGTGCGACTGGCCTAGTCTAAGCTGCAAATCTTCCCCCACTGTTTTTAAAATATACCTTTATTTGTGCATTGTGATTGTACTTCATAATGAGGCTCAGCGTGATAGAAACGCACGTGCGCGCGGCACTTGGAGTGCTTCCCTCTGGGCCCCGCAGCTCCCCTCCATCTCCCCATAGATACCATTGAGGCTGGTTTTGATCACTTCGTATGTGCACACGGCACTGTGTGAACTGCTTCCTTCATCAAGTCTCCTCTTCCCATCTTCACCTTCCTCCCCGCTTCTTCCACTATTTCACTGGTCTCTCTCCCCCTTTGTCTGAAGTCCCTTTTGTTTCCCAATTTCTCTCTAGCTTCCACATATGAGAGAAAAAAATCCAACCCTTCACTTTCTGAGACTGGCTGAGCTCACTTAGCATGATATTCATCCATTTTCCTGCAAATGACATAATTTTGTTCTTTATAGCTGAATAAAATTCCATTGTGTGTATAGATCAGAGTTTAATAATGCATTTTTCTGTTGACAGACACCCAGGCTGATTCCATAATTTGGCTCTTGTGAATTGTGCTTCTATAAACATGGTTATGTATATATTGCTACAGTATTCTGACTTCAGTTCCTTTGGAAAGATACCTAGGAGTGGTATAGCTGGGTCATATGGTGTTCCATCTCCAGTCTTCTGAGGAACCTCCACACTGATCTCCATAGTGGCTGCACTAGTTTGCAATTCAACCAGCAGTGAATAGGAGTTCCTATTTCCCCACATCTTTGTCAGCATTTATTATTGTTTGTATTCTTGATGGTTGCCATTCGAACTGGAGTTAGATGGACTCTCTGTCGTTTTGATTTTCCCCCACACTTGATGCTTCCCTTTCCCCACATCTGGTCTAGCACCAAGTTTTATGGACTCCACCTCTAAAGTATTTAGAGGACTCTGTTTGCATTTCTACACCACCACTCCTGCAGGATCGCTCCCCATCTTCCTTGTCAGCTCCATCTGCAGGTTGCCTGGGCCATTTTCATTTCTCTCCTGGGCTACTGGACAAGTCAGTTGCCCTGTGCCTCAGGTCTTGCTCCTGTAGGACTCGTATGGATGCCGCGATGGGATCTCTCAGGTCCCGCTTGGCTCACATCTCCTCCCTCCTGCCTCCCATCCTCACTTGCCCCAGCATGTGCTGGGTTTCTGGCTCTTCTGGATCTCAGTCCTTGCTATTTCTACCGCCTGGATTTCTTTCCCGTGTGGCTCTTCCTAAGCATGTCTTCTGTCCCTCTGTAGGTCTCAGTTCAAGTCGCATCTCTCCAGTGAGACCTTCTCTGACCCCCACCAATTACACCTCCTTGTCATTTCATCCCAACTGTGTCCTCCACAGTGTCTTCTCCAGTTTCTCACCATCTTGTTTCATTTCCCATCAAGTCTGCTGCCTTCTACAACAGCAGACCTTTTCAGTAAAGGGCGAAACAGAACATTCTAGACCTTGTAGCCATACAGCCTCTGTTATAATTGCTCACCTCTGCTATTCAGTGTGGAAGAACACAATTAGACAATATGTAAATGAGTGGGTCTGACTGGGTTCCAATAAAACTTTATTTGTGGACACTGAAATGTGAAATTTATGTAATTTTCATATGTCAGAGTATTCTTTTCTGTCTTCTTTCTTTCTTTTTTTTCCTTTTTTATTGTGGCACTGGGAATGAAAATAGGGGTGTTCTGCCTCAGAACTACACCCCCAGTCCTATTTTTTAAATTATTTATTTTGAAACAAGGTCTCACTAAGTTGCTAAGGATATCAGTAAGTTACTGAGGCTGGCCTCAAATCTTCAATCCTCCTGTCTCAGCCTCCCAACTACTGGGCTTACGGGCATGTATACCATGCCCAGCTTCTTTTTTTCTCTTTTAAAATTTTTTAAATTTTATTGGTGCAGTATAATTATACATCATGGTGACATGATTCATATATGCACACATCTCTTGGTATGCTTCTCTCCTAACTTCATCCTGCTACTCCCTCTTGCCTCCTGCACGTGCTAATACGGTTGTTAGTGATACCTTCACATATGAACATAATATGATTTAGTCTGTTTCCTTCCTCGAGCCTCCCTTTCTCTTTCCCGGTCCCCTTCCACTACTCTCCTGGTCTCTCTCCTAATTATCACCAAGTCCCTTCTCCTTCCTGTTTTCTCTCTAGCTTCCACATATGAAAGGACACATGCGACCCTTGACCTCCTGAGACTGCTGATCTCATTCCACATAATATGCTCTAGTTCCATCCATTTTCCTCCAATGACATAATTTTGTTCTTCTGAAAGTGTAGAAACCATTTGCTGTTCTTTGGCCTTACGGAAATAAGTAGTGGGGCACATTTGGTCTGCAGCTTCTACTTTGCATACCCACGTCAAGAATGTAAGCGTGACGAGGTCCAGGGCCCTGTCTCTCCTGTCCATCACAGTATCCCGCCTGTGCTATAGTTCTTCACAAAGAGAAAATGCTCTCGAAATATTTGAGGAATGGAAAAAAAAAAAGAGAGAAAGCTCTACACGCAGCAAACTAGACATCTCTCAAACATGGTGCCATCATTTTTTTTGTAAACAAAGAATAAAGGAACAATTAACAAAAGACAACTTTAGAGGTAGAACATCTGAAAACTTGTGAACATCTTCTCTAGCCAAGACAACCACCACCCATGCATGATCTGTTATTCCTAGGGCTCACAGATGATCCCAAATGAAACCAGAAGCCATAGCTCCCTGGGAGCAGTTCTTCAATCTGGAAACAGGGGCAGGCTCTGGGAGCTCCAACCCAGGGAAAGGTCATGGACGATTTGTCCTGGCATAGAGCTGATATCTGAATACATTAACATTTAAATACTTTTAGGAGGAAAATGAGAATCCACCTTTCAGTCCCACCTGGCATTCCTATCATTGGTATCCCTTTTAATCCTCACCGCTTTTGGCCACTGGGCTCTAAGTCAATGTTTCTCTGATTTCTCTAATAGCATTTGTCCCCCTGAAATAGCTTTGACACAAAATACTTTTCTCAGTAATACTCTCAGAGGGAAAGTATTTGGCTCTCTCCTCTGTAATTCATGATGGAGCCTGTTTATTGCCCTGTGGTCGTTCTACCGGCGGTCATTGATGCTGTGATTGCTGAACAAGGCCTCTTTTGGGTTGGGTCTCTGCACACCAGTAGAAATATTTGGAAAGTTTAAGAAAAACTCAGGCAACTGGATGAACTTGAGGGAAAAATACAACTAGATCCTACCTCTCACCACCTATCAAATCCTGGATAAGTTAGATTTAAATAAGAAAATACTGAAGAACTTTTAAAAGAAATAATCTGGGGGATATGAATGTCTCTAAACATATTACTAAGATGGAAACACAAAAACCAAGTTCATTGTATAAGAGTTAAAAAATTTAGAATAGACAAAACAAGCAAGTAAAGAACAAACAAAAAACAACCCAAAGAAAATAAGATAAATCACAAACTTACAGAATTATTTGCTGACAAAAGGTTAATTCTTTAATATATAAAATTTCTCTCTCTCTCTCTCTCTCTCTCTCTCTCTCTCTCTCTCTCTCTTTCTTTCTGTATTCTTTCATACAGGGAATTGAACCCAGGGGGGCATTCCACCACTGAGCTACAGCCTTATTTTATTTTTATTTTGAAACAGGGTCTCACTAGGTTGATGAGTCTCACTACATTGCTGAGGCTGTCCTTGAACCTGCAATCCTCCAATCTCAGCCTCCCAAGTACTGGGATTACAGTTGTGTGTCACCATGCCCAGCTATGTATAAAATTTTCTAATCAATGATGGGGACAAAACCAATTGAAAAATGTGTAGAGAATATTTAGTGGTGTGTGTGTATGTATATGAATCTTAATAGAAATATGTATAAAGGACATAAGCAGATGATTCACAGAATAAGTGCAACTAGTCAACAAATATTCAAGAACATGTTCAATCTTACTAGTAATAAAGAAACCCACAAATTAAAACATCCTGAGATACCATGCTCTACCTGTCAAATGGATGAAGATAAAGAAGAAAGACAGTAAGTGTGTGGCGGACTGCTGGTGAGGCTGCAGAGTTGTGCATCTTCAAAGCCCTAAACTCTAGTTCTGCTTCTAGAAATTGAGATTCAGAAGATATTTGGAGTTTTCTCCACTATCATCACCATTAGGATGGGGGCCCTGTCTGACTGAGTCACTGTTGGTGTGCTTGTAACTGGTGCTTAATAAGAGGTGGATAGATGGAAGGAAAGAAGGATGAGTGGATGGATGGATGAGTGTGAAGAGATGTTGACCAAGAATGTTAGAGTGTTTTGAGTTGCAACATATTGAGATATTTTCCATGTTTACCAGTATCATGTTCCTGAAATACCAACAGTCTAGATTGCCCAAAGACCAGTAGTTGAATGAATTGTCTGGCAGTTGGCTGACAAAACTGACATCCATTCAGTTAAAAGGACACCTCGAGAGAGTGCCATGGTGTGGTACGGCACATGCAGTGTTTCTACTCCACCAGGTAGTTATCCCGGGTACACAGTTGTTGCTTCTGCATTGAATTGGGGTGGAAGCACAGCAAACACTTTCCATGTTAAAGAGTCAAATACATTCACGATTACCAGTTGCTGGATTTTAAAGACCCCGGTAGACTAATTAGAAATACAAAGTTGATTGTAAATGCTTCTCCTCCAGTCTCTTCTGGTGTCAGGATTTTATGAAAAATACTGTCCTCTACTTTAGCAGGCACCACGCACACCTAAGTTGGGCTGTCGTCCTGGAGTTAATGCGAGGATCAAAAACCTTGGAGAATAACATTGTTGCTTAGGAGGTCTAGTTAAACTCCATATTGACTTGAAGTGGCCCCCAGTGGACAGATCAAACCTCTTTGTAGGTTGCAAGTGTTCTAAGAAGAAATATTTAATTAGAATGGGGATGTTTAAAACGGCTTTCTCTCTTAATATTGGAGCCTGCTGACTTCTTTTCCCCAGTGTCATTAATCACCCACAAGAGGAGGTCAGAATTCACAGGCAGCAAAAATTCCTGCTGAAATTCTCCTTCTTTGAGCCGTTTGTCGCATTGACTTGGAATGCCAAATCTCCCTGGATTTAGGCTGTATGTTTCAAGTCAGTGGCAGGGAGAGCTTTAGACAATTACACTTAGATCATTTCTTCAGAGAAAGACCCCAGGCAAGGCACTTCCCACACAGGGCTCTGTGGGTCTTGGTGTCAGTGGTGAGGTGGCCATGTTCCATCTGAGCAGGTGAGAGTGCTCTCTGGTCATGGCACCGGAAGGACTCCATGAAGAGTGAGGTTAAACAGATGGAGGGAGATAAAAACTCCACTGTATTATGGTTTCAACCTAATCTCTGATATTCTTTTATAATTTTTCTGGATCAGCAAGTTTAAGTCATTTTTGCAAATAGGAGAACTATATTTACTTTACTTTACCCACAAACTGTGCTATAGAAAGTTATCTAGATTAGACTTCATTTTCTAAATGACATGAGTATTTAAGACATGCCGGGCACTATTTTAAGGGCTTTGTGTACTGTTTTAACTCCTATAAGCATCACCGCAGCCCTTTGAGGCAGGTTCTATTGTTATTCCCATTTCACAGATGAGGAAACCGAGGCACAGAAAGGATGCACAACTTTCCCAAAGCTATTCCCTAGTGGTGGCAGAACAAGGACTGAAAGCCAATCAGTCTGGCTCTGCAGTTGTGTGCCTAGCTGTGTCTTCTGTTTTATGACTTTGACTAATCTGGAGGGGTTTCCTTTCTTCATGGTAGATTTTTTTTTAAGTAAAACAGAATTCTTTCTGGCCAATTATTGCTCATCTCTCAAACTCAAAACTGGTTAGAAAATCATTATTTGTGAGACAAAGGAGCATTTTTATACTGTATTAGTGGGAGTATAAATTAAATCTATATGACCCTTTTGTCCCATGATTTTACTTTTAGAAATGTATTCTAATAATCTAAGATGTATGTAGAGAAATCTGTGAACAGAGATCTTTTTCTTCCTTGTTTCTCATATCATTCAAAGAAATATGAAATGAACAAATTGCAAATTTCACACAAATAAAAAAATACATAAAACCTGCATGTACACTCAGGATGAAATCATTTTACATTCATTGATGTACACTCAGCAGACATTAAAATCATGTTGGCAGAAGACTTTTCCTTGGTAGAAGCTTTTAATAATCTAGTGCAAGAATAAAGCAGGCTTCAAAATTTATGCACATTATTTTCTTGGTTCCCATAATAACTGTTGGCAGCCCCTATCAGCAAAATGCTATGTTTATAGTTTTAAACAATCTGGTAGAATTAATTTCCAAATGTCAGTGGTAGTGGTATGGTCAGATATAGAATGTCCCCTGAAGAGCTTAGGGTTGATACAGTTAAGTCATGAGGGTTGTAATCTCATCAGTAGATAATTCCATTGTGATGGATGTATCTGGGTGGTAGCCTAGGCTGGTGGGCTGTGGCTGGAGAAGGCGGGTCCCTGGGGGTGTGGCCTTAGGGACTGTGCTTGTGTCTTTGAATCCCCTTGCTTGCTTGCTGTCTGCATCGGCCTCTAAGGTGTGAGAGCAGAACTTTGCACACACTCTCTCCCTCTCTCTGCTTCCCACTGCCATGCTGTGAGCTCCAGACCCTGGCCTCACATGAACTGAACCCAGAATATACAAGACACTGTGAGCAACTAAATCTTCCTTCCTCTAAGTTTTGTGGTCAGGTCTTTTGGATTATAGCAATGAGAATGTTGATCGAGATAGGTAGTTATCTGTGGTTGACAAGTTGTGGATGATTTCTATTCTATACTTTGTCTTTGGAGTGTTTTCTGCCTTTTCTAAAATAAAATAAACATGATTACTTTTGTAAGCAGAAGAAATAAATATTTAAAATTTATTTCCTTCCTTTCTTTGCTTTCTTTTTTTTTTTGGTGGTACTGGGGATTGAACCCAGGGACACTCTACCTCTGAGCTACATCCCCAGCCCTGTTTAACTTTTTTGTATTGAAATGGGGTCTCACTAAATTGTAGAGGGCCTCCCTAAATTTTGAGGCTGGCTGCAAACTTGGCATCCTCCTGTCTCAGCCTCCCAAGTACTGGGATTACAAGCGTGTACCACCACACCCATTAAAAACTGTATTTCTCTAGGAGCTTTGCTTTGGTCCCCTTGTCTTTTGTCACCTCTGCCTGTGGCCCTGGCCCTCTTGCTGAGCACTTGGGGACCGCCAAGTGCCAAGTGCCTGGCTCATACGTGGCTTTTGTGTGTTTGTTCAATGAATGAGCCAAATAGTCGTGGAGTCAATTGTTAATATTTTAAATATGTTATTTTTGCTTTGTAAGACATGGTTTTCTTCCAGTGTCCCTCACCTCTAATAACCCCTGGTCTCCAGGCACTACCTTCTTGCCCGAGGGCTCCCTTCCAAGTCAGTCCTACAAACACAGCTGTTTTTATCTCCTGGAATTTGTTTCACAAGTAGTAAGGCCAGTCCTTTCCAACTCCCACTTGTTCTTGGCTGTTCACATGTCATTAGCCTTCACACGGGGGCCTCCTCCCCAGGAAGCAGCCGTGAGAACCGAGTCTGATTTCTCACCTGGAATATTAGGGACAACCTGGGTAGATTCAATGGCAAGGAGAGACAATTCTGCCACTCACTGCTAGGGGACAGTCATCATTGCCCGGGAGCTCATGGCTGGACAAGCCGGATGGCTTTGGAGAAAGTCTAGAGCACCCACAACAGACACCTCTGTTCTTCATCAGGGGCTCCCCTTTTCATGGCCTCTCTGGGCCTGAACTCCTCCTTCTTTAGAGTTTAAAGTATATTGTCTCATTATCCTGCTTCTTCTCATTACTCTGTTCTGAGTCAAACCCATTTCAAGTTCACCCATTTCCTCGATTTACACACACACACAAACACACACACACACACACACACACACACACACAAAACCAAACCAAGCCCAGTTCTGTGAAGATGGTAGTGGATGTGTCCTCTTAAATTGTTCCAAATACCTGCATAGGAAGAGAACAGATGTAGAGGAAAAAACAAAGCCAGACACAGGGAAAAAAGGTCAACACTTACCTAATAAACACCGTAAGCCTCCCCCCAAAACTAGGTGTCCTAAACTCCCAAGAGGAAGGCATGAGGATAAATCACCCGGATCTCAAGACCCCCATGGTCTCAGCATACCCATGTTTCTATGCAGCAGAAAGCAGAGGGTAGCAACGGGGTGTCCTCTGTGCCCGGAAGCAGGAGAACTCCAAACTCTCCCACAAACGTTCACTGGGCAGCATGGCTCCAGTTCCACCAGGTCAGCTGCACTGGGGCAGGGCGTGCTCTTTGGTTGCAGGTGAGCTCCTGGGCCCTGGGTAAGGTCAGAGGGGGCGAGAGCAGCCCACCACCCCCGTGAACCCCAGCAACCGATCTGCTCAAACACTTCAATGACCCCCACTGTTTAGAGCATTACTACTAAACTTCTTTTTTAGCTTAACATTCAACATCTTTCCTAGTTTTTACTCTGACATACCCTTTCACTAGGGTTTTCAGCCACATCTTTCCATCTACCCTGTGTGCCAAGTGCACTGTTCTCAAAGGCCCATTTGCATTTCCCAACCTCTTGTTTCTCGCATTTCACACCAGTCATTGTTGAACGATTTGCTCAATTCTGAACATCCCTGAAGCATGTGGGCTTAAGACACAGCTGATGGCTCTCAGTTAACTTTTGATAAAAAGAAAAAAAATTGTAAATACCAACTCCTTTTGGAAGAGAATACTGCTTCTGACAGGCAAAGTTCACTTAATTCCACAGAAGAAAAGTATGACTCCTACCGCTGTAGTTCTTGCTTCAACACATTAGTTTTCCTTGACTTTCTGCTAATTTAAAATAATGTTTTATTAACAAGAAATTCATTGGGGCTACAGATGTAGCTTGGAGGTAGAGCTCTTACCTAGCTGTGTGGGATCCTAGGTTTGATCCCCAGCACCACACACACCCCAAATTCTTTGGTACTATGAAAGAAAAATTCATTCCAAATTTGGACACAGTTCAAAAGGCATTTACTTGATGTTTGAAATGCTGGTAGAGCATTTCCTTTTGTGCAGAGAGCACCACTGAGTTCAAGGTCCACACCATCGTCATGCTGAGGCTCTGTGATCTCCAGTGTTGGAGCTTCTTCTGGAGATGAATGTCCTCACAGGAAGCTCTGGGCAGTAAACACGTCACGAGTCCTCCTGGTGTCTCTGCCTATGTCCTGTTCTCTTCCCTCAGAGAATGTGAACAAGGCCGCCCCTTCTGTAGACAGGGTGTGGAAGCAGCATTTTTCCTTTCCTTCCACCAAATATGCATGTGTTGATTTTGCGGTGGGAGGAAGATTTTGATATGCAGAATCCCACCACGTCCTCAGTCAGAGAAACAGATGTACCATATGATTTTGAGTGTGGCACCCAGGATTTGGGTCTAGTTCAAGCACACAGCTCATAAAAGTCCAGACAATAAAAAGTGAAGATGTAAAAGATAAAAGGGTTTCTTTCAGATGTCATAAAATATTGTTTAAAATCATTCTTAACCATAGTGTTCTAACCTTTCCATTTCCATTTTTATGCTGGCGGTGGGCTGGGGGGCTGGGTTCAGTGTACTAACCCAGCCTCAGGAAATGAACATCCCCTGGCCATTAAAAGCAGGTTCTACTAGTTTAGTAATGGCGTTTGAGTCACTCTGTTTGCGATACAGAGCTTGCCGTCATACTTTGGAATGTATTAATTTCCTCATGCTCCGGACACTGCTAATGCTTTAATTCTTATAGGTAAATCCTGTGGCAAAAAAGTAATAGTACATTTGAAATCCCTAACAAAAAGTCACCCAAGTTTTTTCTGTTACCATTTTTGGGGGATCACTGGGGATAGTATCTTTGAGCTACACCCCCAGACCTTTTATTTATTTTTTAAAATTTTGAAACAGGGTCTCGCTAAGTTGCTGAGGCTGCCCTGGAACTTGTGATTCTCCCGTCTCAGCCTCCTAAGTGCTGGGATTATAAGCATGTGCTACCATGCCCAGCTTGCTGTTAATAATTTAATATAGCAACAAGCATGGAGTCCTCTTGAATATAATTGTGGTTAGACTTGGACCTCTAAACACTTAGGTAAGGCTTTTACCAGGTATCACTTAAATTAATAGAAAACTAACGGCTTACATGTATGAAGCATGTGCTAAGTGTTAAGCCATGTACTGTCATTTCTTTATATTTTCCCAACATGTCCCAGGTAGGTACCACAGGGCAACTCCATTTTATAGGTCAGAGAAGTGAGACTTGGAGGTGAAAGAAAATAACTTTCCCAAGATCAAACAGTACCAGAATTTTATTCCAAATCTGTCTGGTTCAAGAGATCGATTTCTGAATCACTTTTGATAACATTGCATTTTGCCAACTTAAAGTGTTTATAAAATGCATTTAATGTTTTTAGAACAAGAAACTGCTCAAAATGTAAAAGCTTCCTTATTTTGACTCTGAAGTTGGAAGAACCACACTGTCCTCTGTGTAAAAGCGATATAGTCACAGGAAGTAGTTTAATCTCCCTGGGTTTTAATTTTCCTCTTTGCACAATGAAGGCATGGATGGAACTAAACACTACCCAAGACCACTTTTCCTTTTGACATTAGTTCATTTGTCATTTCAACAAATGTTTATTTGAATTTCTACTATGAGAAAAGTACTGGATGATATAATAATGGAATGAGGAGGTGTGATCCCTGAGAGTAAAGAGCTCACAGTTTTATAGGAAAGAAAAATTCATGAACAAACCATCAGAGTCCAATGTTGTCTATGCTATGAAAGGATGTGTGTGTGTGTGTGTGTGTGTGTGCACACGCGTGTGTGTATGTGTTTGTGTGTGTTGGTATACATTTATTTCTGTATCTGCATATGTGCATACATATATATGTGTATATATATATATATATATACAGTACATATGTGCATAAACAATTATACACACACACACATGCTTGTGAGGACAGAGCAGAGGCAGGGACTTGGAACCTGGACGGTTTTGCACAGGAGTGACAGTGAGCTCCCTAAGGAGAAGGGCATGTGTATCTTTTTAGTCCTCATGCATCCCTGGACCTGACAGGCCAGTAAATATTTATTGAATTATTGCATGAATAAAAAATGAGGGATAATTTGAGTTGTCATAGGTCAGCAGGATTCACCAGGAGGAGAAGACAGGGGAGGACACTTATTCCAGGCAGCAGCAACAGCAAGGCGAGCATAAGGAACATGTACAATTCCATGGTGAGATGTAAAAGGCACTGGAAGCTGGGCCCAGAGGGAGGGCACATGTGGCCGAGTAGCAGATATGGTTATAAAAGGTAGATTTAGGCCTTGTTCGTGGTGATTTGGAGGCTGTGGGGTTTGGCTGACCTGTGACTCTAGAGTTCACTTAGTGGGAACTTTGGGGAGAAGTTGTAGTGCTGAGAGCTCTGGATACTTTACTTATTCAGTTATAAAGAAAAGTGTATGCTGGAAACTCCACCAGAAAGGGATATTTTGGGTGAGACCCTATTTTAGGGACAATAACAATCAAACCAAACCAAACAAACAAAAATACGATCAAATTTTACCAATCTAAGTTAGAGGAGAATTTTCAACCTTAAACAACAAGGGGTCAGGTTGAACTTGAGTGTGGGAACTGGTTTGGGTGCAGGAAGCTGTTTTGCCTGTGTGTGTTCTGTTAGCCTACTAGGAGAGATGAGAATGAGACACATCTGAAAATGTGACTTTTTAGCCCTGTCTACTATGAGGTGGAAGTCGATTTCTCTCCTCCTTGGGTCTGGCCTGGGCTTGTGACTTGTACTGGCTCCTAGAATGGAATGGAAGTGATGGAGTGCAAACTCTTAGTCCAGGACACAAGAGGCCTGGTTTACTTCTAGTCACTCTCTTGTAACACGACTGCTACCATGTGAATAAGCTTGCCTGGCTTGCTAGTGGTCACCCCAGTTTAAAGCTAGCCTAGCTCCAGACATGTGAATGAGGCCACCCTAGACTAGCCAGTCTTCAGCCCACCTGCCAGTCAACTGCAGACACAGACATATGATCAAGATTAGCCAGTCTAGATCAGCTGAACCCAGCCCAGGCCAGCAGAGCTTCTTAAGCAGCCTCAAGATTCATGGGCAAGAATAAATGGTAACTGATTTAGGATCAGAAGAAAAGATAAGGAGAAGGAGGAAGAGGAGGAGGAGAGAAAGAGGAGAAGGAAGAAAAGGAAGAGGAAGAAGAGAGAGGAAGAAGTGAAATGACGATGATGATTTACCAAACCCACTGTGAGTTAGGTCGTCCTGGGCTACTTTGCACACCTTATTTCACTGAATTAGTTCTTGGATCCATGAAATTGGCTCATAAATATGCCAAATTCTTCTTCAAAGAAGAGTTTGATTCTGAAGACATCCAACTGGATTCACCAAGCTGTATGTCAGAGGATTTTATTCAAAGGTTTTGGAGTCAGACAAGTCTGATTGTGGATTCCAATCCCACCTGGTACCATCTGTATACTCTTGTAAACCTCAGTGCCTTTTTTTTTTTTGCATCTGAAAAGTGGGCTTAAACATACACTACGTATTGTGGCAAGGACTAGATGACCTAACTCAACCCAAGTACCCGTCATAGAGCTTGCACATGCTAGTGTCCAGTAGTATGAGCTGCCATGATCAGTAAGTACCATCTATGGATTTACATCAGGTGTCAACTGAGGGAAAGACATTTTTAGAGAGGTGCTCAGCCTTTTTCCCAGTCTGCACCCTGACTACCTGCGCATGGCACACCCACTCCCCGTGCAGTCCCCAGGCTCATGTTAATTTCTTCCTGTTCCACATTTTTCTTTCACTTAAACAACATATTAGAGAGTGAAAGTGACATCATAGGCACAGATTTCAAGCCACTCTTAATTACAAATAAAGACGAAATGGTTGCAAATTCAAATAGTTTACTTTCTATGCATTCCTGGCAGCAACCTGACACCTGTCAGGATCCCCCGGACACTGTCCATCATGGCTCTGAGGTTGAGCCAGGGTATGGAGGGAGCCGCCTCTTCCCCCTGTGCTCTCTGGACTGTGCGCCTCACTTGGGCAGAGGCCATGCGGCTTCTTCTGTTCTTGGCACAGGGTCGTTGTTGTCTGGCTCATACACAGTATTGATAAATATGTGCTGAATGCACAATTGTACTCCTTTCCTTGCAAGACAGCAGAGCTTTCTCCCCAGTAACGGAGGGAACCCTGCAGAATTGGAAGGGAAGGATTGGAGAGGATGTCATGGCTTGACGGATGAACACCAGCCTCTCCTCAGCAGCTTGCCTATCATCCGGGCTTTCTCCAGCAGTGAGAATGAAAGGGGCTTTGTCACCAAGTGGAAGGGTACCAGCAGGCGCCGGTCCCACCCTAAAGCCAGAAGGGCGTTTAGTGTATTTCAAGTTCTGGTCTAAACTATCTTTTGAATTTCCAGGCCCAGAGATTGCTTCCTTTACTGAAAATGTCCTGGCGTAAAGAGGTAGGGCAAGAAGCTCTAAATAAGGTCTGTAGATAAATATAAAATATTAGATGGTGAGGTCTATTAAGCCCAAAATGAAACATGGATCAGGCATGGGGAGTGTCAAGGGGGAACAGAATCTTATTTAAGGGGGTAGGGAAGGATTCCTGAGTCGGATGAACTTTGAGTAAAGATCTGAAGCGAGGGAGGAGTGAGCCAGGGCCATCTAATGTGGAGAGTCCCAGGCAAAATGCAAACAGGTTTAGCTTGGTGCTGATCTTCGATGACACCACCGTGGCTGGTGCGGAGTGAGCTGGGCAGGAGCAGCAGAAGGTGACGCTCTGGGGGTGAAGGGCTGTCAGGTCACTTGGGCCTGTCCAGCATGGCTTTTGCTCTTCATTCCTCGGCATGCCAACCCTAAGCAAAGGTCTGGCTGTGAGTGAGTGTGATGGACGCTGTGGCTGCTCTGTTGAGGACACATTGAAAGAGGACAAGTGTAGGAGTGGGGGGGCAGTTGGGAGGCTACTAGATTGGCCGGGGGGCTTGGAAGATGGTATGTAATGGGTGGATTCTGGGTATACTTTGGAAGCAGAACTGATGGCTTTGCTGAGAGCTTGGATGTGGGGCAGCAGAGGGAACCCTGTTGACATGGAGCTCCCATCTCTCAAGGTTAGGTCTGCTGTATATGGAGAGGGGTGGTCCTATGATCATCGGGGGTACATATGAGATTTTAGTAAGTCTTACAACCATCAGGCTGGACTTTCCTTTTTGAAACTGTTTCCAAGTTAAGAACTCTTTGTAGCTTTCATTGAGTGTGAAGTCCCTTCTCTCAGCAAGTCTCACATGGTCATGGGGAGGAACTTAGAGATCAAACAATCCTGAGTGTCCCACGATGTCAGGGAGGAGTCTGGTGCTCAGCCAAGGGGCTGCAGATGATGTGTGGTAATGGCTGTTATTATATTACATCTTGAGAAAGCAATTTCCCTTTCATTTCTATTTTCATTATATATCAAGAAGCAACCTCAGCTGGGTGGTAAATCTTAAGTACTTCTTGAACACTTTTTTTCTCTTCTTTTTTGGATATTGTTATGGGGTTTTTCAGAGAAAGACAATTTAAAAATTTCAAGGGATTAAAAATAACTTTTTAGTGTAAACAACTGTAATATGGATCACTCATACACATCTATATAGTAGAATATTTCAGCTGGGTGTGGTGGTGCACATCTGTAATCCTAGTACTTGGGAGGCTGAGACAGGAGAATAGCAGGTTTGTGTTCAGCTTTAGTGAGGCCCTCCACAACTTAGTGAGACCCCGTTTTAAAATAAAAAATAAAATAGGGCTGGGGGACTGCCTCAGAGGTAGAATGACCCTGGGTTCCATCCCCAGTACCACACACACACACACACACACACACACAAGAAGATTTCTCTAACGTGTGTGTGTGTGTTTGGTACTGGGGATTGAACCCAAGAGAATTTTACCCCTGAGCTGCACCCTCAGCCCTATTTTATTTTATTTTGAAACAGGGTCTCACTAAGTTATCCTACACCGACCTTGAACCTAAGATCCTTCTGTCTCAGTCTCCCAAGTACTGGAATTATAGGTATGTACCACCACACCTGTCTCTAACATATTTTTTAAAATATAGTTTTATTGATACATCATAATGAGGTTCAAAGTGATGCAGACATGCGCGCACACAGCACTTGATGTGTTTCCTCCTGGTTCCCAGCCTTCCCTGTGCGTGTTAGTGAGATGGGTAGTGACACCTTTGTATCTGGACATAATACTATCTGGATTGCTTCCTTCCTCAACCCTCTGTTTTCTCTTCTCAACTCCCTCCTACAAGCCACTTTCATTGTTCCATTGTCTCGCTCCTCATTTATCTAAAGTCGCTTTTGTTTCTTATTTTTTCTCTATCTTCCACATAGGAGAGAAAACATACAATGCAACCCTCAACTTTCTGCGACTGGCTGCCATGGGTTCAGAGCCATAGCAGTCAACAGGATTTTACTAGAATTTAATAACATGGTTTTGAATTCATTAAGTGTATTTATTTTTCCCAAAGCATATTTATTTGCGGACTCATATTTATTTGTTTTTTAGACTCATGTTGGTAGAGTATACCAAATGACTATAACATTTGATGTAAATAATTTACTAAAAGCACTAGCATGATTGTGGATATACTCTTGTATGTTTGGTTGTTTAAAAACATATTAAAGAATAAATTCACATAGAAAAGTCCATATAAGTATACAGCTTGATGGTTTTTCACAAAGTGAGCATGTGTGTAACCACCACTCTGATCAAGACACAAAGCATTGAGGTATCTCAGAAGTCCCCTTCTCTGTAACTAATGCCTCCCTCCAACCTGGACTCCAGAAACCCCTTAGATAAGCTTTGCCAGTTCTGAATTTATGTAATTGGCATTTTAAAGCACGAATTACTTTGCATTTGGCTTCTTGTGGGCAATGTTATAGTTTAGCGTTTCATCCGTGTTGTAACACTACTTCATTCTTTTTCATGGCTGTATATTATTTCCCTGGATTAATGTATCGTATTAATCTATGTACATATTATCTATAGTGAGTGGACTCTGATTCCTGTGTCTGCTTACTGCCTAGATGTGGCTAACCAGTACATATCTTTGATACATCTCTGCATTTCTGATGATATTCTATGTTTAGCCATTTTTGAAGATGTGTAGTTAAATCTTATAGTTTTTATTTGCATTTTCTTGGTGATTAATGTAGCAACATTTTCTATTTATTGATCATTTTGATATCTCCTTTTATGAAATACCTGGCCAAACCTGCTCATATTTTAAAATTGGTTGAGTCTTTTTTATTTAATTGATTTATAAATATTTTTATACTTTTATTGGTACATAGTAATTATACATCATAGTGAGGTTCAAATTCATACAAACAAACATGTACACAGGTCTTGGTGACCCTTTAGGTCCCACCCTGCCACCCCCCCTCCCCATACACAATAGTGATACTGGCAGTGATTCATACATGGGCATAGCATGATTTGAACGGCTTCTTTCATCATTCCTTCCTTTTCCCCTCCTCACCTGCCTCCCCTCGTTCTACTGGTCACGCTTCTCAATTAGCTAAAGTCTCTTTTGTTGCCTATTTTCTCTCTAGCTTCCACATATGAGAGAAGACATATGACCTTCGACTTTCTGAGACTGGCTGATCTCACATAGCATAATATTCTCCAGTTCTATCCATTTTCCTGCAAATAACATAATTTTATTTTTTATGACTGGGTAAAATTCCATTTTGTATATATACCACATTTTCATTATCCATTCATCTGCCAATGGATACCTAGGTTGGTTCTATAATTTGGCTCTTGTGAATTATGCTGCTATAAGCATGGATAGGCATGTATTGCTATAGTATTCTGACTTTAGTTATTTTGTAAAGATACCAAGGAGTGACATAGCTGGGTCATATGGTGGTTTCATTCCCAGTCTTTTGAGCAACCTCCATACTGATTTCCATAGTGGTTGTATTAATTTGCACTCCCACCAACAGTGTCCAAGGGTTCCTATTTCCCCACATCCTTGCCAGCATTCATTATTGTTTGTATTCTTGATGATTGCTATTCTAACTGGAGTTAGATGGACTCTCAGTGTAGTTTTGATTTTCATTTCTCTGATTGCTAGTGATATAGGACAAGTTTTCATATATTTATTGGTCATTTGTATTTCTTCATTTGAGAAGTATCTATTCAGTTCAATTGCCCATTTTTATTTTTTGACATTAAGTTTTAAAGTTATTTATTAAGTTTTATTCTAAATATTAGTCCTCTATCAGAGGACTACTTGGCAAAGATTTCTTCTCATTCTGTAGGCTCTCTCTTCAGACTCCTGATGATTTACTTTGCTGAATAGAAGCTTTTCAACTTGATGCTATTCCATTATTATCAGTCTAATTTCCTATGAATTCTTAATGTATTCTATATATCAGGTCTTTTTTGGTCAATTGCATTGTAAATAACTTCTTTCACACCATAGCTTGCCTTTGGGTGTTACTGAGGTCTAATGTTTGAATATTTTTTCTTATAGTGGCTTCCTAATGCTTCTAGGTTTGTTTCTGGGCTTTCTATTTTGTTCCATTGGTCTAACCTTGAACCAGTACTACCTTATTTTAATGACTAATGATGTCGGACATCTTTTAATTTATACTATTGGCCATTTTTGTATTTTCTTTGGAGAAATATCTGTTCAAATCCTTTGCCCATTTTTATTTGGGTGGCTTTTTTAGTGTTTAATTGTAAACGTTTTCTATATATTCTGGATACTAGACACTTATGATTTGCTGATATTTTCTCCCATTCTGTGGGTTGTCTTTATTTTCTTTTTTTTTTTTGTCATCCCCC
>PVJS01005884.1:0-62201 GCA_004027185.1 Glis glis
GGGGCGTTCTACCTCCGTGCTACACCCCTGGCCCTATTTTTTTATACTTTATTTTGAAACCGGGTCTCACGAAGTTGTGGAGAGCCTCACTAGGTAGAGAGAGAGAGACAGAGAGAGAGACACATAGAGAGAGAGACAGAGAGAGAGAGAGAGAGAGCTGAGGCTGGCCGCGAACCTGGATCCTTTGGTCTCCGCCTCCCAAAGTACTGGGATTACAAGCGTGCGCCACCACGCCCGGCTCTGTTTGTTTTTTCTTTAGAAATGTGAAAGTTTATTTTAAGTTAGGGAAAGAGAGAGGACAAAGCAGCCCCCCCCCCAATGGGGAGGAGGGTCCCAGAAAGAGAGTGACCTTTAAGCCCTTGGGGAGTGGGCTTTTAAGCCTTCCTGAAGTTTTCTATCTGTTCTTTTATGATTGGTCAAAATTGGGTTTTGGGGAACCAATGACCTTTGCACAATTTGGATCCTTAATTTGAATGATTATCTATAGGTTGGCCAGGGCCATTATTCCCTGTAGCCCATCAGTCTCTCACCTTTCTGCTCACCTCCACCAACCTCACGGAAAGGGGATGCAGATGGCTGCTTTAATTCTTCCTGTTCCCAGGTCCTGTGCCCTGCCTCACTCTGCCCTGCCTCATGTCCCCCCTCTGATGATGTGATCCTAACTACTGTTAGGGAAATGGGGCAGTGACGGCTCTAACTGCTTCCAGCTGGTAGGGGGCACTGTCAGGGTTTTGCAGTTTAAGGTCCCAGCAGAACCTTGAACTGAATGAGGGGACATGGTAACTGATGTCAGACGAGAGGGAAGGACAATGGACTCTCCACGTAAGCCAGGGCAGCTCACAAGAACTGTTATTTTATTGGAACTTCGAGAAATGAGACCATCAATACAGGAAATCTGCTCACTGAGGCCTCCATACACAGTCCATCCTGCAGGCCACACTGGGAAGTAAGAGCAGAGACTTAGACCTAGGAGGGTTCCAGCCACAAATTTCTCAGTAAGTAAAAAAGATGAAGAAAAGGAACGTGGGTCTGACTCTGTTACCTAAAGCTTAATACTGGCCTCTTTGCCAACTGTGTTTTCATTTGCCTAATAGAACTTTTAGAGGGATAGTTTACAAGTTCTACAGTAAATGAAAATACAATAGCCTGTTTGAAGAATCCTCATGCAAGTGCTGCTTGAATTTCAATAACCTCATCTGTATACTGTCAACCTGGTGGTTATATGTCCACCACAAAGATGCGCTGAGGAATATATGGAGCAGGACATAGTATAAGAAGTTATAATCCTATGTGTTGATTTGAATTATTGTTTCTTAATGCGTGGTCCACAAACAACCCACAATGGATGACCCCAGCAACTGATTTCAAATCTCTTGAGTATGGAGCCCAGAAATTTGCATTTCTAATAAGCATCTAAGCTCTTTTAATGCACTTAAAAATTGAGCTGGCTGAGAAAAAGTCAAATTTATACAAATATAAACTTCCCTTAAAATAGAAGGAAAGATGGTATTTATCCAAAAAAATTAAAGTCAACATACTATAAAGATACATTCATACATGTTTATAGCAGCACAGTCCACAATAGCCTTATTATGACACCCGCCTAAGTGCCCATCAACAGATGAATAAATAAAGAAAATGGATACACAATGGAGTTTTACTCAGCCATAAAGAGGGACAAAATTATGTCATTTGCAGGAAAATGGATGGAATTGGTAAGCATCATGTTAAGTGAAATAAACTGGACTCTGAAAGTCAAGATTCCTATGTTTTCTTTCATATGTGGAAGCTAGAGAGAAAAAAGGAATAAAAAGGGACCTCATGAAAATAAAAGGGTAGAGGAAAGACTTTAGGAAGAGGGAGGAGGTGAGGGACAGGGGAGGTACTGGGGAATTAAACTGATCAAAATACATTATGTGCATGTATGAATATGCAGCAAGGAAACCCACTAAAATTTTTTAATAAAATCAGAAAAGAAATATACATTCAAATAGGTAAGAAACTCTCTATATGTTACATGAAAATCAATATTAATTTAATGACCTCAAGATGATTATCTGGAGTTTGGCTTTGGTTACTTTCATTATTTCAGTCATTTGCATTTTTGGAATTTACTGGTTGCCTATAATATACAAAGAATTGTTCTCTGTACTAAGGATACCATGAGGAGCAGAATTAATCTCATCCTTCATGTATTTACATTCAAGGGAAATGTCAAAAAACTATTTAAAGTATGGTAGTTATGTATTCTGTAATTTTGAACAATCAGTTGTGTAATGAAAGAAAGTTACAAGGATTTGCGGGACAAAGTAATACAAAAAATATAAGATAGTATTTCTCAATTGATTTGACCTATGATATTTTAATGACTTTTAAGTATAAGAAATAAAGAACTGTGGGGTTCAATCCAGAGACCTGCTATATCAGAATATTTGAAGGTTTGTAAAAAAATATATTTTTTATAGTTTCCTAGCTGGTTTGACTTCCTGTAGAGTGAAGTTCATTGACCAGTGTAACAGAATGCCATGTGTCACACTTTTTACAAGTGGCTAGAAGCAACAGATGACTTTTCTAGGTTCTAAGCTGCCAATAGAAGGTTTTTATTTGTTTTTTGCAACTTACAAGGGTATGATTGCTGCATCTTGGATATGAAATGTTCCCCAAAGTCTCATCTATGAAAAGCTTGGTCCCAGCAAATGTGCTATTGGAAACTGGTGGGGTGTTTAAGAGGTAGGGCTTAATGGGAGGTCTTTCAGTCAATGGGGGCATGCCCTCCATGGGGTCCCATAGCAGGAGCCCTGTTCTTTTCCTTTTTCTTTCATTCACTTCCTAGCCATGAGGTAAGTCATTTTATCCCACAACTTGCTCTGCCATGATGTGCCACCAGAAGCTCAAAGCAACAGGGCCAGCCATGCACTGTGAATTAGACCAACGATAATGTCTCTCTCCTTTGGACTGCCATAGTTGGACATCTCTAGGGTAGCTCAAACATGAATTCCTCTCATCGTGGTGAAAAGACAGACAATATCACATTATTCCTATGTATTTCCAATGCCAAGCACTACGCAGGTATTACCTGTTCTGATTGCAACACTTTGTATGAAATGTCAGAAAAAAAAAGAGAAGATTTGGGGGAAAGCCTTTTAAACTGAGTGGATTTGGGGAAAAGGAGAGGAACACAATGATCATTTGGCAACAGCAATAAAAGTGGAAAAGATCTATATTTTCATTTTCACACTTCTACTTATTGATAAAATATTGAAAATATGAGGACTAAATAGACTTGGCTTTCATACTTTTGTTTGTAAGTATAGATAGACTCATAATGATGAGGAAATAATATAAAACATAAGGACTACTAATTACATATACTTAAGTAGTCAAATATAACGCATATGCTTCATTTTCATGTACTATTAATGAGTTATAAAATGCATGGATCATTGCAAATAAATACTATAAAATATAAAATAATAACCATGATTTCCTAGTACCTTATGTTATTTGAGATTACATGTAGTATTCTCTCTTTTTTTATTTTATTTTTTTTTTGTGGTACCGGGGATTGAACGCAGGAGCATTCTACCTCCACGCTACGCCCCCGGCCCTATTTTTTATACTTTATTTTGAAACCGGGTCTCACGAAGTTGCGGAGGGCCTCACTGAGGAGAGAGAGAGAGAGAGAGAGAGAGAGAGAGAGAGAGAGCTGAGGCTGGCCGCGAACCCGGATCCTCCGGTCTCTGCCTCCCAAAGTACTGGGATTATAAGCGTGCGCCACCACACCTGGCCCCATGTAGTATTCTCTCAAAATTTTTCTTCACAAAGAAAAAAATCCAAATATTATATTTTAAGAAACCTCTCCTTATCGAAAACAAAACAAAACAAAACAAAAGGATGTTTTCTGAGATTTTAAGATTCTTAACAGAGTCTTAGTAACACTTGTTCACCCAAAGAAAAACACTCGTTCAGTTTGATCTTTTATGTGTGAATTTCTTTCAGGCTAAAAATAGTTTTAGAGAAAAACGAATGTCTAGGAGGTTCCACCTCCTTATCATAACAAACATGGGCCAATCAATAGGAAGAAACATCCAGGGGGAAGCATGTTTGACACCTTGGCAAAAAAATAAATGCTATACTTATGTTTCCTTAAAACGATTGGAGTTAATCAGAAGTTCAAATGTTTATTTTCACCCCACTTCAGATTTTAAAGTGCAAATCAACTGCAGATTCAGTTTTTCTCTAATAAATCATGTTTCTCCTGACAGGTGTGGTTCCCCCCAAAGCTCACTTTAAGGGAGGAGTAGGTCCCAGGCTCCTTTTCTGAAATAGCACAGTGGAAATTCTGCAGAGGTGGTGAGGGTGAGCTCCTGCCCCTGTGACATTTTACTTCCAGTCTCACCCATAATTCACATATCTGGAACATGCTCTGGATAGGAGAAAGCTTGGAGTGGACTGACCTGGCCCCAAATTGAAGAGAAGGGAGAAATGACTGAATATAGAGAGAAGAAATCTCTGACACATAAAGGAAAAGTCGTCTGTGATGTGCTCAGATTGAGTTTGGTGACTGTTCCGGTTTTCATGTGATGGTCATCAGGTACAATCACTTGAGGAGACCCTGGAGAGGCTCAGGATAGCAAAGCTGGTTGTACTCCCAGGTTCTAGGAACAGGACACTCACAGGAGAAGGGCCACAGCAGAAGCACCAGGTTGGAGCAGGAGGAGAAGAGGCAGAGCAAAGGGAGGAGCTTGAGTCTCAGCCTCCCCTGGTTCCTAAAGGAAAGACCAGGGGCAGGTGAGCAGGTGAGGACTGGCTAGTGTTCAAGACTTCAGTAGGCCCTGAGATGGAAGGGTGATTTTCAGTTACATGGTACTTGATTCTGGGATGGCTAAGGCAGAGGAATTCTTCCTCAGTGCAAGGGTCAGACAGAAGTGGTTGGACACAGATCACTTAATTTGCATGTCAAAGACATGCTCCTGGCTGGGACAATTATCCCTAAGAAGGATGGGCAGTCTTCCCCAACTGAGAGGTATTCTAGAGATCAAAACACCATAATATAGAGAAAATATAAAAATTATAATTAGTGGTTTATTACTTTTCATTGTTCATTAGAAGGGGTTATTATTTTTATGTATGTCCTGAAATCGTTTTAATAAATACCAGGCAAGATATTGGATATGATCAATGCTATTGTATTATACAATTCATCTTTTTATTAAGTGTATGGATGCGTTAGTGTAGGCTAGTCATTGGCTCTATGACTAACAAGAAGAATAGACATAGGCATCGGTTCTGGTAAGAAGAAATTTAAAATTGGAGCAATGAGTATTTCCCAAAATTAATACACAGATTAGAGCCAGACATGGTGGGGACTCCTGTCATCCCAGTATTTGGGAGGGTAAGACAGGAGGCTGAGACAGAAACATGGAAGTCAGCCCACAGTAACTTAGTGAGACCTTGTCTTAAAATTAAAAAAAAAAAATAAAAGGGCTAGGAGTGTGGCTCAGTGGTAGAATGTCCCTGAGTTCAATCCCCAGTACCACACACATGCATACATACAAAAGTCAAAGAATGTTGGCTCTCAAAGAGTAGATCACTTAGAAGAAGGCTTTTCCAGCATGTTTAGTAGATATGTGTGTAAGGATTAGACTCAGAGATCCAAACGAGAAAGCAGGCTGGTTAGGTCCCCTGCTTCTTAGTACACATGGGAATGGCACTGGGTATGAAGCTGTCCTGAAGCAGCTCTGTCCTGTTTGGAGCAGGGAGGTCCTTCTCTTCTGACTTTGCTTTGTAAATACTCTGAGAGAAATTCCTGGGACACTGGGGACTTGTAGAAAGAGAAGAGGAGAAATGAGCACAGAGAGGCTAACTCAGAAGTCAGTTCTCAACAGCTCCTGGTGCGCTCAGAGAGAAGTAATCCATATTTAGAGTAAAGATTTATCTTCACCTACTCAACACTCCACGTAGTGTTATGAATCACAATTATGTTTTGTGACAAGAAGGAATGCACCTCTCTTGGTTGAGAGAGGATTAATAATGAGAACTGCTTTCATTCTAATTGTCCCATGATTGTGTTCCTGAACAGCATTTGCAAACACTTATCTTTGGAATGATTAACAGTCCATCTAGTCCTCTCAACTGTGTCTCTCAAGATCAAAGGGACCCAGGCACAGTCCAGTTCTAGCCAAAGCATCAGAAAATTTTGACCATGAATGGTGGCACACAGAGTAGAAAAGGAGTTAATTGGATTGAAGCACCAATTACCTCACAGCAATTGCCCTGAAGGGCACATATTTAGAATCAGTAGATCTAAGCATGAGTAGATTTAATATTATCAATGTAAAACAAAATTAAACTACAAGTAAAATGTTCTTATTCACTACTTTCTTACGTCCTTACTGAAATCTTCATGTCAACATACTAAGATTTCGAGACTACTGTATCTAGGAATAAGGGACCCATCAAATTATTGGAAGGCTTCCACAGATAAAAGCCGATGTGTATGTGGTCCTCAGGCTATAGACCACCAGAGGACTTAGTTGGAAATGGCAACAAACTTGTGTACAGATGCTTTCTGTAATAATAATACAATTAACTCACAGTTAAAGAATTTTTACTATGTGTCAGACACTGCTAAATTCATTATCTTATTTAATTATGTAGTAAGTGAGAGGAACAGAAACTAAATCCGACTTGCTGAAGGACCTACACTTCCCTAGGGTCCAGCTCACAGACACAAATGCTTTGCTCACCAAAACATTTAGACGCCAGTGCTACAACAGAAAGGCTAGTGGTCTCCATTTGCCAAACCAAACACTCCTTTTCATTGCTTAACATGCAGCCTCTGCAAGACCATGGATGGAAAGCAATCCTCTGTGCAGGAGACTGGGCTCCTCTGGAGAACGAGAAGATGAGCAGCCAGAAGATCATCAAAAAGGACAAAGACAGTATGAGATTGGGTGCAATTCCCTCCAATTCAATGTACCTGGCCAATAGAAGTATTCACAATAGACATAGTGATAATAGGCAAGAGTGGAAAGGGTAACAGGCAGACATCACGATTTTGAGAGAGCAGCGCTGCACAGAATATTTAACCAGGTCACAATGTGAAATCTATTGTGCAAGCAACCAGAAAAACCGACAACCCAAGTTCATATTGTATGAGCCTGCAGAGCTCCCAGACTTGAGTTCCTTGAACCAACCAGGGCTCCCGTTAGCACCCCGATATCCATACTGTCTACTTCAGCTTGCCAGAGTAAATGTGATTGCCTAAATCACAATATCCTAACCGCATAACCAAGAATAAATGCTTTAGCTTACAAAAAGGGCCGTGTCCCTCAAGTAGTTCCCAAAGAACTTATCAAGCACCCGCCCTGTGTCAGGTCCATTTGCACAGTAGTATGCGATAAAAGATGAATCACTCAATGACTATTGCAAAGAATATGAGACCTAGTGGGAAATTCACATAAGGAAAGAGTGATTTGTAAGACAGTGGACTTGAATGTACATAGGAAAAAATAAGTCAACAGGCTGCTAGGAGAACATAGAGGAGGGTCAGAAAATCAGATCCTTGGAAGGGAATCTAGAATAAGAAAACAAAACAAAACAATGCGTTGTAGGAGAAGACAGTGAGTTGAGTGAGTTTATGCTTTAATTAAGAGAAGTGATAGGAAGACACTTTCAGTCATATTAAAAACATCCGGGCAAATTCCTAATCACAGGAGAAATCCTGGCACTTTTAGGGGGCTGATAATGGGCCAGAACAGCAGTTGCCTAGTTGGTGACAGGAGATTTCAAATAAATGGGACTGGAGAGTTATGCAGGGTCAGATAATAATGATCGGATCCTCGCAGCCTGCTGGAGCATTGGAGGAGAAAAGAGCTTTATCGGACTAAGAAGCAGGCTTAGCAGACATCCTGTGATGCAAACATACATAAACTACATACAAAGTTCGAAGCCAACACAATCTTGGATCCAAACTGAGCTCATCAAACATAATCTCAAATTAAAAAGTAGGAAGATTTAATTCTCTCAGCAACCAAGGGGATTTTAGAATCTGTTCGCTTAGTGATATTGAACAGTAAATTCCAACACCAGCTAAAACTCTATGAAAAGGTAAGCCAATGGGAAAATGACAATACAAAGCCAAGAATTTACAATGAATGTGAAATAATAAGAGAAAGAGAAAAAAAGCACCCCGTATAAAGGTTTTCTACTTGGAAAGGAATTACCCTGTAGACAGCATTTACTTTATAATCTAGATAGAGTTTAGGGAGAAATTAACTACATCCAACATGATAAAATGATGTGATTATATAGTTGTAAGCATCACTAAGAACTCTAGGACAACGCTGATAGTAAAACGGCTTTTCAGTGACATGGGGGTTAGGGTGTGGGAGTACTAGATCTTACTTTTACTTCCATTTCACCATGAAAGTCAAAGGATTTATAAGAATTTCTAATCCTCACACACATAAGCCAGGGAACACTGCCCTCCTCCCAGCAGTGGAAGGCATTTACTTTTAAAAACGATGATGTTTGTTTTCTGTCCCTATTTGTAAAATCATAATATTCACAGAAATAACCCTTCTCATAAGTCTATGTTAACAGTGGTTTAAACAGGCTTATTTAAAAGAAACTTTGTCAATGGCTATGAAATGATGTTTGTTCGTTTTAAAATGTTTGAACTATTCGACTCTCTGAATGCATTAACTAAAAGTCTTCTATAAGGATGTTCAACAAGGTAGTATTTGAAATTGTAAAAGTGGGAGGGAGTCTTAAATTCAACAACATGGGAATGGATTGAATAATATGTGCTAACCTCCTTATGGAAGGAGTTATGTGCACCTCTGAAATGCATCCTACAATCTTCATGCCCCTCTTTTTGTCCAAGAAAAGGGCAATTTTCAAAGTCATGCATACAATATGATTTCAATAATGTAAAAGCTCTGTGTGACTGTTAATATTGACTTCATCTGAATGTTTCTTAATAGGCATTATTAGATTTTATCTACATATTTTTTTTTGTGGTACCAGGGATTGAACCCAGGGGCGTTCTACCTCTGCGCTACACCCCTGGCCCTATTTTTTATGCTTTATTTTGAAACCAGTCTCACGAAGTTGCAGAGAGCCTCACTAAGTAGAGAGAGAGAAAAAAAAAGACAGGGAGAGAGAGAGAGAGAGCTGAGGCTGGCCGCGAACCCGGATCCTCCGGTCTCTGCCTCCCAAAGTACTGGGATTACAAGTGTGCGCCACCACGCCCAGCTTATCTGCATATATTTCTGCATATTACCAATGCAGAAATCACCAGCAGAAAATAGGATGCACATATTTATTTTTACATACATTTATTTAGGGCAAAGAACATGTTATATAGAAATTTCACTTGGCAATATCTGTTCATTTTTTGCATCATTTTAGCATGAAATTATTGTATGGAAAATAATTAATATAGAATCCAAAGGGATTCCATTCCCATCTCTTTAACATTGAAAATAATCCTAGAGTTGCCAACTGCAGTGCCTTCCAACAAATTCTGATTTACATTGAAAACATCTTGTAGGAACGTCTGTGTCTCGCTACAGTTATTTCATTTCCGTGCCTCACAGAGCGATGTGAGATGTTGGCTTTCCTACCAATGAGCTTCTGCCAGGGAAGAAGTAGCTGATGATCTGGTATTTTAAAAAAATCATCTTTAGAAATCTCCCCTTTTCAAACCCAGTGTTCAATTTACTGCCAATAATTTGTGCTGGAGGCATGAACAATTATTATTAATTTAAAAATTCTCCCAAGAGATGGAATATTCCTTTCCTCTCATGTTACTCTACCTAGTGAGTTCATGGGATGAACTCAGGATGGCATGAAGATTACTGCAGACCGTTCTTCTCATGGAAAAACATCACAAAATGCCAAGTGGAACACGAGAAATGGGACTGAGATCTTATCTTGGTCTGATGGCCAAATAGCTGAATTGTTTTTAGAAATTATTTTTAGCAGCTGGGCATGGTGGCGCACGCTTGTAATCCCAGTACTTGGGAGGTTGAGACAGGAGGATCGGGGTTCGCGGCCAATCTCAGCTACTTAGTGAGGCCTCCGCAACATAGTGAGACCCAGTTTCAAAATAAAGAATAAAAAATAGGGCTGGGGGTATAGACCAGAGGTAGAACGCCCCTGGGTTCAATCTCCGGTACCACCAAAATAAAAGGAATTATTTTTAGCAAGTATTTATGGAATATTAATGGAAACTAAAGGATTATGAAAACTAGATTATTTTTGTCATGATAACCTGAAATCTTTGAAATTTTAAAACCCTTGTCAGAGAGAAAAGTTAATATAATAAACATATCTGATGAGATCCAGTGGGCAATTAAAA
Organism: Glis glis; assembly: GCA_004027185.1. Lineage (NCBI taxonomy): Eukaryota > Metazoa > Chordata > Mammalia > Rodentia > Gliridae > Glis > Glis glis. The sequence goes on from PVJS01005884.1 coordinate 10,370, forward strand.
AAAAGAGTTCATACAGAATGTCTTCAAAATATAGTAAAGAAAACATCAACAGTAAAGTTTTGCGATCTTCAATATTACATTTTCCTAATCCATTCACATTCTAGTTCGTTCAAACTCTTCTACCCCTCTTTCAGCCACATGACCTGCTTCACCCTCATCCTTTCTTATTTATAAGAACTTCCAGCAAATTCCCACCACTCCCTGTCCCTCCTACTGCCACACTTAGCTCCCCTCTAAGACAAGCCCCCTCATCTGTGTATGGGTCCCAAATCTTTTTACCTACCCAGGGGTATTGCTTGGACAACTCCCACCCCCATTTCCTGGCAACATTTGTTCCTACTTCTTTAATTCCCACCAGCATATTTTGCTATTTTGCCACTCATGTAAACAAACAAACAACAGTAACAACACCCTTATGCGATCCACATGGGCATCCATGCACCTTGGGATCAAGGATTCATTAGAAGGACTCACAAATCGCAGGATTCATGAGTTGTTAAATAGCTGGCTTAGGACAGGAGAAGCACAAAGAGTAGAATCAGCAAAGGGGAAGGCACAATAGGAAGCTGATGAGTTCTGGACCAGGTGTAAGCGCCCAGGTGAGCCCACCTAGCTCAGCTGCTCGGGTCTGCGGAATTCCCAGCAATGATGTGTGTCAGGAAGTACCAAGCATTGCCACCCAGGGAGGCTGCTGAACTGTGTCTGTGGCTTTTACTGGGGTTCCACCAGGTAGGAACACAACACCTGTGCAAGTGACTTCAGTCACTCAATCGTCAGACTCCTGGAGAAAGAGCGGATGTCCACCATACACCACACTGCGACTGTAAAATAATATGGACAGACCAGTATAGCGTGGCTCAAACCTTCGAGCATACAAACACAGTCTTCTCACACAGAAGGTTCCAACACCTCTGCTCTAAGGAGCCAGCCAAGAACCAGCTAAGAAAACGGGCTTTTCTTGAAGATATTCCTGGTTTGAGGAACCTAGGTCTAGCCGGGTAACTTGCCGGCACATCCTACAACCTGGGTCGCCATGTTTTATGCCAAGATCTCCTCCCCTCCACACACTTAGGTTGCCTCCTCCTCCTCCTGCATCTGTTCTCAATCTATTATATTTGTCTTGTGATAAACATGCCTGACAGCCTCTATGTTCAGAAAGGTTAAGAACAGCCCCCCCTTCATGCCACCTCTTTAAAGTCTTATCTGGTTTTCCAGAATGATATGCAATAGTGTCTTTGAAATATTAGAAACACATCAGCAGAAAACACATCCTAAAACACATCATGAAAGTTACCGCTTTGCTAGGACTGAGGAAGACTGACCGTGAGGGAGCACGCCACAGCATGTGTGTATCAGATACTCTAGCAGAAGATGAAGGGGACGGAACCCTCCTCCACCTCTGGCTGCTGCTCTGCTTCCTGCTCATTGGAAAACCTGCCTCCACACTCAGACTCACTTCATATGCCTGTTGCTTTCACATTTGACTGGCGTGAAACTGCTGTGCCTGGAAACTCTTAAATATTGCATTTGGACATAGGAACTTGAGATTTATTTATTTATTCATTTATTTTTGCGGAACTGGGGATTGAACCCAGGGGCATTCTACCTCCGAGCTACAACTCCAACCATTATTTTTATATTTTATTTTGAAACTGAGTCTCTCTAAGTTGTGGAGGGCCTCACTAAGTAACTGAGGCTGGCCGCGAACCCAGATCCTCCTGTCTCAGCCTCCTAAGTACTGGGATTACAAGTGTGCGCCACCACGCTCGGCTGAAATTTAATTTTTTAACTTTGAATTTAAAGTCCTCAGCCTTTCACTCATATTTAATTAATTCCATATCCACATTCACTATGACTGAATAATTTAAGTCATATTTTGGTACCATAATATGCATTTTTTGGAGTTAATAACCTCTCGCTCAAATGAGAATTATACCATTGATCAGCCTCCTCGTGGGGTGGAGATGCACAATACATTTGGAAATATGAAGGACTATGTGTCTGACACACTTATCCATGACCTAAAATGTCTATCATAATTTTCTAGAGAGTAAATATAATTTTGCTTTACATTAAAGTTCTCACAAAACTAGATGAACTGATACTCAAAATACTTAATTTCATGTGTAAATGAGCAATCCTGGTGTTTTAATAACTTCAATTACACCCCAAAAAGTTTCTGTTGGATGGAGGCTTTAATGATTCAGAAATACATAAACCTTTCTCTAGTCATACTGCAGAACTAATTCTGTAGGAAATATCTGTCTATACATACATGTGTAACATACATGTATATATATATATATACACACACACATATATATATTTGAAAATGTATATATTAAACATACTTTTCCTGAATTACTCCTGATAGCTGTTTATTTTTTAAAAGCTAATAAAATCTTAAAATTTTAATAAACATAATAAATGAAGCACTAGTGTTTTAGTTAGCAGAAATAATCAATACCTAGTATTTAGAATTCTTATTGGCTTCCTTTCTCTCTCTCTTTCTCTCTCTCTTTGTACTGGGGCATTCTCCTCCAAGCTACAACCCAGCCCTTTTTATTTTTTATTTTGAAACAGGGTCTCCCTAAGTTGCTGAGGTGGGCCTTGAACCTGTGATCCTCCTATCTCAGCCTCCCAAGTGCTGGAATTACAAGAGTGTGCCACCTCAACCAGCTTCTCATAATTAAAATGCTTAAGTGTTAATGCTTATGTGCTGTGTTTTAACATAGAAACTTTTACTTTTGATAAACAACATTTCATAATTTCTCACCAAACAAAAGAGAGGACTTGGTATTCTTATGATCTTTCTTACACAGGACTCCTTTTTGACTATAAGGGGAAAAAAAGCCGGTTTGTTTCCTGGCTTATAAGAAGGAGTTACCTGTTTCTCCATCAGTCAGCCATATTCAATTTCTTCTAGAGACATCTTCCCAGGAGGAGTTGCTAGAAATGGCATGGCAGAATTACTGCTCAGCCCTAGAGCATCAAACACCGATACATCCTCCGCTGCTGATGTGTTCCGGGCTCCTCCCCAGCTGTTTTCTCTGGGGTATTTATTAAACCTGAAAGGACCTGGTATCACCTCAGATCCAGGATGAGGGAGTGCAAGTTGCAGTCACGTCATGAATAAAAGGTGTTTGGAGAAGATATTTCACCACTTCCATTTGGTAACACAATGTGCATTTGAACAGCAAAAGTAGCTTCCACGTACACATGAATCTGAAAGAATATAACCTTAGAAGTTCAGCTGGGAATCAGGCAACTGACCTATCACTCAGATTATTTTGAGAGATAGGTTTTAAGATGGCTTTTTGCTACAATCAACATTCCAAACACACACACACACACACACACAGCCCCAACTTTGTTTTCTTATACTTTTGGGAGAAAGGGAGAATAAGGGCTAAATTAACATTATGTAATAGCACGATGCATTCAGTACAAGTGATCATATTAGTCTAGATTGTCATAGGAATATGGTATCATCATAGAATTATAGTTGCAATAATACTGTTTCAAAAGAGAGGTCTACTAAAAATTCATCCTATGGAATACATGCATATGTGAATATTTACAATAGGAAAAGTCGGAAAGAATGTGAAAAAGAAATTGTTTTTAGGTTGAGTGAGATTTTTAGATTGTGAATTTCTTAATTTGTTTAGTGTTGTCTATAATATAATTTTCTACATCGTGAAAAAAATGTGAGAGTAAAAACTGCTACTTTTTAAAAAGAGAAAAATTAACATATAAAAGGAAAGAGGTTGGAGAATGAGTGATATATTTAAATATGTATGTATTTTTAAATATATATGTAAGTACTTAAATATATAAATATGTCAATATTCTATTCTATATGTAGTTATTGAATAATATATATAAGTTTATCTGCCTACCATCTATCTTTACCTATCTCTACCTCTTTCTATGACCATCTGCCCCAAAGAATGCACATTCTTTTAGTTGAATTATTATGGGACATCATTTAATTTTACCAAAATATGAACCATACAAGTTTCAATAACTTTGAATGAACTGACTACCATATTTTATTTGACCACCGATTATTAAGATAGAATTTAATAACAAAGGTAACTAGAAAATCCTGAAACATTTCAATGTTATCCAATATATCTGTATTTTTAAATGACTCTCAGTATAGTTTTTTAAAGTGCTAGTTATTCAGCCCCAAGCCTAGTACAAAGTATCTGTCGATTACACACTTGCTCTGCTAAAATCCAGAAAAGGAGTGGAAATACAGAAGCTGGGCAACCTTTCCATCACAACATATTTATGCATAATTACCTTTTGCATAGTCAAGAGGGAGGCTCTATCTAAACTTCTAATTGATGTTTAAAAAGGAGAAAAGAAATCCTAGTACCCAACATTCCATCCCCTAAGTGCCTGCCTCTTAATGATTAGAATCTTTATCTCTGTGCTAGCAAAAAAATGTTTCTGGGAAATAATAGTTCCTGTACTCTGCATGAATATATTTTTCCCGTGATCTCGGGGGATGCCTAGATAACACATGGGTATTTATTTTATCAACCACAAAGACAATTATGGAATTTATTTGAAGCAGCCATAAATAAAGGAATCAGTAGTGGACCGTGAAGTTATATGCACAAATGAGAGAATAACTATAGGCTACAGAAAATAATCAGTGTTATTATTTGTCTGTTTAAATTGAAATTTCACTACTCAATAAAGCATCATTATAATATCCGAGTGTAATGCCCTTGCTTGTCTCTTGCATATATATATATAATAGATTTGTAGAACCAAAGTCACTGGATTTCAGTTCCAGGGGAGGGAGTGACATCAAACATGTTTAAGTCACACATTTTATCGTTGGAAAAGATAGGGTCCATGAGACAAATAGTTCACATATATCTCACATTTATAGTCTGTCAAGAAAGCCCCAATTCCCCCTGCCTTATCTCTAATCTGATATTTGGGGAGAGGCCTGTTTTAAGGTGCTCTGTGATGGTTCTTTCTGGCTACCAGTCAGCATGCCCAGCGTCATCTGTAGTCATAACATAGATGTGACAGGTTTAAACCTATTTAACAAGCATATGGTGATTCAGTGGCCAGTCATATAAAAAATTGGCCTACCAATTAAATCCAAGATAGCTTTAAGCCTATTTAATAGACACAGTATAAATGAATTACCAGCAAAATCTTAGAATATTATACCTTAAGCATGTATTGACTAACCGTGCCAGGCAAAATTAATTCTTACGTGGTGGAAGGCCACAGGAGGGAAGCACGGGCCCCACGCCAATCTGTGTGATGGAGAGGAAGAGGGGAAGGGCCCAAATAGCTTTTACTGAATCCTATTTCACTTTTTTCCCCTTGTCACTGTTGAAGCTAAAAGAGCAAGAGAAAAACGTCAAATGCACATGAACTGTACTTCTTGTCATTCTCTTCTCTTTCTGAACCTAGTCAACTGAACCATGAGGAGCATCTCTGAAGTTGTATCTTTCCCCCTAAGAGCAAACAAAAAAGGAAGATAGAGAAGACCCCGAATTCAGGCTATTTGCACAGCAAAGAAATTACAATATTCATTATATTTATTGACATTATAGTAATGAAAGGTTGGGATTTAAATGGAAATATGGAGTAATTTAAAAGGACTAGATAGACATAGGTTAAATGGCAAAATGAAATGTGTATATCTATGCCGTAAGTGCACCTGGATTAGGAACTCCCGACTCCCAAATTCACTGTTGTGAATTTGTGCCAGAGAGCTCTCTGGGTTGGGTTTCATGTGCACTGAGGATGTCTAGCAGCATCCCTGGTCCCAACCCACAAAGCACCCATCACGTTTCCTCTCCCTCACTGTGACAATCAACATGTCCCCAGACAGTCAAATAACCTTGGGAAAGGAGACAGTATCTCTCCATCGAGAACCATTGTCCTAGTGGTAGACTCTATCCCAGTGAGCAATACCTTGGGCTTATGAGATTTTCAGCTGAGACTTATTCCTGTTCTAGACTTATTCCAGGAGGTCCTGGGAAGGACTGAAACATGCATTTCCAATAAGCTCCCAGGAGCTGCACACCCAGCATGTGGAGGAGCAGACCTTTGAGAACCCTGGTTCCACTAAACCCTTGTGAGGCAGATGGATGGACTGGATACATGGATGTACCATCACATGATACCTCATCAATATGCACAATTGGTTAAAATAAATTTAATCCTCAACAAGACCTCCAAAGCACAGGAAATTAAAACAAGAATTAATAAGTGGGATAGCATTAAACTACAAAGCTTCTGCTCATCAAAGGAAATCATCAAGAGCTTAAAGAGAAAGCCTACAGATAGGAGAAGATCTTTGCAAGTTATCCCTCTGACAGAGGTCTAATATCTAGGATATACAAAGAACTTAAAAGGCTTTACACTAAGAAAACAAACAATCTGATCAAGAAGTGGGCAACTGAAATGAATAGACACTTCACAAAAGAAGAGATACAAATGGCCAATAGATACATGAAAAAATGTTCAACATCATTAGCAATCAGGGAGATGCAAATAAGATTTCATTTGACCCCAATTAGAATGGCAATCATTAAGAAGTCAAACAACAACAAATGTTGGCAAGGATGTGGGGAAATTAGGACTCTTCTACACTGTTGGTGGAATTGCAAACTAGTTCAACCACTGTGGAGATCAGTGTGGAGATTCCTCAGAAAACTGGGAATGGATCCACCATATGATCTGGCTATACCACTACTGGGTATCATACCAAAGGGATTGAAACTAGAAAACAACAGTAATATATGCATACCCATGTTCATAACAGCACAATTCACAGTGGCCAAATTATGGAACCAACCTAGATGTCCATCAATAGATGAGTGGATTACAAAATTATGGGAAATACACACAATGGAATTCTACTCAGCAATAAAGAAGAGCAAAATAACAGCATTTGCAAGAAAATGGAAAGATCTGGAGAACATTATGTTAAGTGAGATTAGCCAATCACAAAAAAGAAGGAACATATATTTTCATTAATATGCGCAACCTAGGGAGTAGTGGGGACACAATAGGGACTCCAATGACAACAGAGAACCCTCAGTAGTGCAAGGGAAGTGGTACAAGGGAAAGGAAAGGGCAAGAAAGAAGTGAATCTATGGAATTACTATCATAAACAATGTGTACATATGAGATTATACCAAGATCATTCTCAGTGGTACATGTGGGGGGGGGAGATGGGGGGAGGGGCACCAAGAGCTGTGTGTATGTATGTTAACACCAAACTGATACTCATTGTGATGTGAGACTACAATGCACCAATAAAAACATATTAAAAAATTAAAAACATTAAATACTAAAAATAAAAAGTTAAACCCTTTAATAGTAGAATTTGCATGTGAAATGTTATAGCTCCACTTATCTCTGTGAGCTCCACTGAGAGTTAGATGTAAGGGGAAGTCTCTTTTAAAGAATTAGGGCATAATATATCAGGTACTACATCAGTGATGAGTTCAAAAAATTTGCCCTGAGATGTAGTGTCTCATGTTCCAGGATATTACCAAGTCCCAGAAACCAGAGTGAGTTATCTATGGTTCTGCTTCTCATTAGCAGGCATCCCGGTGTATGCCACAAAATCGACATGCTTAGAAGTGCTGGAGCACTTGTTGCTTTTACTATTGTAAATATACTGTATATGGTTTGGGATCATTGCAAAACTAATATCAGGACAACGTATATTTGAAGAACACAAGGCCGGGTGTGGTGGTGCACACTTGTAATCCCAGTACTTTGGGAGGCGGAGACCGGAGGATCCGGGTTCGCGGCCAGCCTCAGCTCTCTCTCTCTCTCTTTCTCTCTCTCTCTCTCTCTACTTAGTGAGGCCCTCCGCAACTTCGTGAGACCCGGTTTCAAAATAAAGTATAAAAAATAGGGCCGGGGGTGTAGCACGGAGATAGAACGCCCCTGAGTTCAATCCCCGGCACCGCAAAAAAAAAAAAAAAGAACACATACTACTACATGCCCGGTGCCTTGCATTGAATTATTTTAGCAACAGAATGTAGTAGATATGATAACCCTTGCTATTTAATTTTGAAGAAAGTTAAATATAAGTTAGCAAGGTCAGGCTACATATACTATAATTCTTGTCATTAGATCATTTTTTTAAAAAAGGGGGTGAATTATTTTCTGCCTGAGGTGCTAAGTAAACGGTAATCTACATTAGGAGACGTTTCTCTTTGGAAATTGCTACTTCTGCAGTTTATCTGATCTCTGAGCCTTAGAGAAAATGGGAGACTGAGCCACCAGCACGATCCATGCTCTTCTTTGTTTTTCATGAAATTGAATGTAGTTTCAATAAATGAAATCCACTAACATTCTCAAAGAACATTTTAAACTACCCACTATTCCTAGTATGTGTGCATGAAAAGATTCAGAGGAGAAGTCAACTAAAATCATCAGGTTTCCCCTCAAATTTTCAAATGAACTTTCATACTGACCAAGAAAAATAGCTTTGAGAGAGTCAGTAGTTCTTTTCATCAGGGAACCAACCTGCTCAGGCCGCACGGGCTAGCACACCTGTTCTCTGTTTTGCTTGTTCCTCCTTGAAGATAAGGGGAGCAGCGACTGCTTTCCTGCCAGGAACCTGCCTTACCCTGGTCATTCCTGCTGGAGTTGCACAACTAGCAGTGTAGATATTGTATTTCTGTGAAGTCTTGAATTCAATGGCTACCACTAGGGTGAGGATGGAGGAGGATGTGTGTGTGTGATCTTCATTTCTATAACCAGGTGAATATATCAGAGGGACAAGAAACCAAGGAGCTGGTTAAGTCATTTCTCAAAACAATGCTACCTATTAATCTAGACAGATCCTGGACAGGAAGGGAATTTGGGACTCAGCTATGACTTCCCAGCCTGGAATATTCTTCAGGGTGGACAGATAAGACAGACGTAGGTAGAAGACACTGGTTGCTGATGGGCTCCCAGTCTGCTGCACAAGAAGACATGGAGTGTTATGGAACTCCACCTCAGTTCCTGACTTTTCACATAATGTCTGTCATCATGGTTGTATTTTATCCTAACAGAGAAGGGATGGAGGGGAGTCTTAGCACAATGCATCCAAAAATGATGAGGTTAATTTGAAACACTAAGTTTATGTTTTCTTCTACCATGGTATATTTTGAGTTCAGGCAGCAACAAATAAAAATACACTCAGTTTAGCAGGGAGCTATGTTTCTTTCAGTGGGTTGTGATATTATAAAAATGTGATATTATAGAAATTCAGGTGAAGAGCCAGGGCCTTCATGCCTGTTGAGCGTCGCTGTGGTGTCTTATCATCTAATTCTTTTCTGGGTGCAGGAGAGGAAAACATATTTTTAGAAAACATGAATTCATATTGCTATCTGTAATTCAAATTTACTATTACTGTGTTTCTTTCCTACCTCCTGATTTTGTATTTTCCAGGTATTTTTCTTTATAGTAAGACCTTGGTTTCTAATAATACTAACACATTTACTTAAGTGTTTTATCCTTCAATATACATACTTTACAGTGCTCAGACACCACTTAACAGTAATCCTCCTGAGTGGAGTCTAAGAATTATTTGCAATTCTTTATAGCCTTGAAACATGTCCATTAGGAATGGGCATTATATTTGTTTCATTTCCTTAAACTAATTCTCTCTGGGTAGATATATTGCTCATCTGATAAATAGACTCGTGTATTTCTGTTTCATTTCAGTATCTGCTCTTTTATATCTTTGAATGTGTCACAAATTTACAGAGTTCAGAAGGAAAAATCCTACTAATTGGCATATTTAGAAAAATTTGATTTCTATGTCTTTCACCTCTTTCGCCCCTCCTTCGAATGTCATTATGTCCTTTAGTTTTTACAAAACCTCCATTACTTTTAGCAAAAATAAATGAATAGATATAACAGTATTTTATTTCTCATTGTTTCCTATAGAAAGGTAACATATTCTCTGCCCTTATCCTATTCCACCCTCTGTCTAACTCACTTACTGACAGATCCTGCATAGAAATATCTCTCATAATTTAAAGATTGGGAGGCGTTCTGTTACATAAACATGCATGATTCACTCGGTAGCTTATGGATGGCCTTTTGTGTCATTTTCAATGACAAAACACGCTGTGGTTCACTCCACAGTGGAAGGGAGGGAGGGAGGGGTGCTGAGTTACCTACCTTCCTGCAGTCACGCACCAGTGCCAAGCTGAGGCTCCTGTGAGCAATTTTCAGAGCACTTTGCCTCTTTACAGCAGAAATCTCTTTATTCCTCAACAAGGAGACTGAAAGCCCTGTGTTTGAAAATTAGCTTTAACTATCTCCAATAAAATTTGACTTATGCATCCTGGTTAATTTTTCAATGAATCAAAAATGAACACTGGATATTTACCGTATCTTCTGAATTCCTACTTCACAAACATCTTCCTAAGTCATCTGGAGATGTTGAATTCATTTTGACATCCCACCTCTGAACTCTTTCCTTACCACCAGGTTATTATGTATTTGAAAATATTTTCACTACCTTTCCATTTCCAGTGCCCTGTCCATCAGTCTACACTTTCTCAGATAGTGTAGGCGCACACACAACTATTGCTCCTTTACTCTGTAGAGCATGCGGACCTCATTCATTGCAATGGACTGACAATGCATTAAGACTGGCATAGATGTCTGTCTGATTATGGAAAAATTATGTTTTATTCCCTTACTGTTTTCACTGAAGAATCATTTAAAAGCATATTGCGTGGCTAGCGTGTGACTTAAAAACATGCCATATTTTAATGCATTTCGGTAGAGCTTTTTCTCATTTGTAAATGTTATGAGTTTTCCTAACTGGCTATAGGTAGACTGTTAGAATTCTAGCATGGTATGGAAATTTCACCCTGTACCCTCTTTTGTTAAGCTCAGCATTTGTTTATTAACCATTATATGCATTACAAGAAGGACATACTGGTTTTTTCCTTTGACAAAATGGAGAATTTTTGTGAAAACTAGAAAGAAAATCTTTATGATAATTGCTTTCGCAGAGTTCACTTCTAAAAATTCCTCTAAGCAACTGTTGCCTGAAATGATTCTAAGAAAAACTGTTATTCAAGAACTGAATAAAAATCCTTTAAAAAACCTGAGAAAGAAACCTGTGAAGTGCTTCTGATGCCCTGGTTGATAATGCAAAGAAACATCCAATAAAGGCCTCTATTTAACTTTCTTAAACATGGCCCTTCTTAACACTTCCTGAGCACAGAGAACTGTCTTTCAAAGCACAGCTGTGTAGACACTTCTTTACTTATTTGAAATATACTTGTTGAGTACTGATTGTATTTATATTTTCTGCCAAGGTCCTGGCAAGTCCACAGCAGGCTGAAAATCAGATTCAAATCTCAATTTCATGGAATGTTCGATTCCTTCTCTCTATTTCTATATCTCAAAATACAAATTTTTCTTCATGTCAGTTTGACATCTTGCAGAAGGACTAATAATAAAAGCATTAATAGAAATAGGTATGTATCTCAGAGGTAGACAGCAAATGCCTAGCATGCACAAGACCCTAGGTTCAAACCCCAGGACTACAAAATAAATAAATATGCAATGAAAGCAACAATAAACATGAAAATCAAAAATGGAAAACTTTCCAAATATTTTAAAACACTAGAAATTCAAAGTATTAAAAGAAATGTAGTCCCCTAAGTAATTATAACTAGTCTTGGGGTTTTATGAACAAGGGGGCTGGGTTTCTTCAACTATATATACCAAAAGTCCTTTCTGATTGGCCAGTCATAAGTTACATAGTGCTAATGATACATTTTTCATTTTTTTCTAGCTTCCGTGAAATCAAATATCAGCTAAGAGTTGAAGGAATTCTTTTCCTTGACTTCTGGAATCAGATTTTCCTCTTCTTTATTGCAAGAGAAAAAATATTGAAATATTCAAAAATTCTCCATGCTTCAAAGCTTTGAAGAGGTGAGATATTCCAAGCTGGTGGCTGTGAATTACCATATCAAAAATATTCAAAAATAAATTATAGAGTTTTCTTCCTGCCTGAGGATAAAGGAGTTTTAAAATTAATCCTTAAATATTATGATTCCTATTTGTTATTATTGATAAACCCCATTATGACCCAACTTTAGCCAGTGATTCAAAATAATAAAAGAAAGAAAAATAATGCAGAGTTCAAGAAGTGGTTATGGATTTCATGGGTAGAACTCAGTTATGCATCACAATACCTATTCCCCCATGAAACTAGACTGATTATGTCTTGAGTCTCCATTCCTTCTGAGTCCCCAAATTGTACTTAGTCTTCTCTAAGGAAATTCAGTCAAGTGTAGAGATTCCTCAGCTATTTCAACCATCTGAGGACATTTCTCTCCCCTCTTCTGTGTCCAAGGCTTAGCCACCTGTCCTTGGAAAGAACTCATCCTCTCCTGAGATTCCTCAATCCTGGGATTTCTGCTTCATCCACATGGAATTTGTCCTACGTGGTCCTTCTATATACCACCAATACCTCTTGAGAGGTATCTGACTCCTTAGAATAATCTATAATATCTATCTCTCCTGATTCCATGTCCTCTTGTCCAGACGAAGAGTGTATGCCCACAGCTCTGCTTCAGCTGAGCCCCAACCCACAAGCCAAAGGATGGACTCACCCAACACCTTCCTGGGATAATGCGTGGTTGCTCCTAATTCGTGAGCTGACTCCAGGCCTCAAGACACCATCGCTATATGTCTGCAATGCCATATACATCCCCACTGAAGTCTCATGCACCCAGGGAAGGCAATCCATCAGGTTAGATTGCTGCCACACCCCTAAACCCTCAGAGGTTTCTGCTGGCCCCAGGATCGCCCACTAGTGTAGCAAATGCCCTGGGCTCTCGTTCTGCATCTTCTTTTGCATATTCAACTGGTTCCTTTCTAGCACATACAGTATTGTTTAGATAATTTTAATTGTTAAATTATTTCACTTTTTCTATGAACTTGCAGAGTGCCTTTTTTTTCTCTAGCTACATTTTTTTTGTGTGTGCTGGGGATTGAACCAAGGGGTATTTTACTTCTGAACTACCTTCCCCAGTCCTATTTTACTTTTTATTTTGAAACAGGGTCTTAACACTAAGTTTCTGAGGCTATTTCTGCAGTCTTCCTGGCCCAGCATCCCAAGTATTAGGATTATAGGCATGTTCCACAAAGCTAGGCTAGAGACATTCTTATATTTCCACCCATGCAGTAAATAGTAGTATAATGTCTTATTACCTAAACTGAGTCCGAGTTCATCCAGTGTGGGTAGAAGAAAAAACATTTGCTACCACAAACCATTGTTGTCATAGACTTTGATAACAGAAAATTCTATATTTTGTTCTTGACTCATTTTCTAATAGTAATGAGTTGTTTAAGCTTTAGATTCATGATCCATAAAATAATATTAACTAATGGTTGTCTCTAATTACAGAGTCTGTCATCTTCTTAATGTTATTTACTTCTGTCAAAACCTAGTGAGATGAGCATGATTCCCCGCCTTTGTAAAATTTATGAAGTAATTCACATTAAGTGCCTTGTTGGACACAATAGAAGGCATACATAATAACTATCCACAAGATAGTTGAAGAATACAAATCGTTAGGAAATAAACTTGACTTAAAACACTTATTTAAGCAATGCATATTCACCTTCTAAAATTCTAAAGAGATAATATCTTCTGCCCCTAACCATTTCTGTAAATAAACTATAATACAATGATTTTTATTTTTTGCCCCTTCTTTTAGATGGTTGTTATTAAGGATTGATTAATATTAGTATACAGAATAAAAGAAAATTATATTAGGAATCACTCAATCATTATTGGATTTTTCTTCTGCTATTTATTTTGGGAAATTTATTTTTCTTAATCTTTTCCCATGAGGAATGAGCGTATTTTTGTGTTTCCAAAATAGTTACCTAAGCCTGAAACTTTAAACATATCTTTGAACCTCACATTCCCCTTGTGTCTAGAGTGACGTTGAAGGCTGGGCCACACTGAACACACTGGGTGTTCAGAATCTAGAAGCAGTCGTTTTCTGGGGATCGTGGTAGTAGATGGTACTGCTAAAAAGACACAGGCACTGTGAGCAGAACTTTGGAGCAGTAGTCAGCTGTGCAGCATTCTAACTGAGTATACCCATAATGCTTTGTGTGTTGGCAGAGATGTATGGGAATGGCCACTGTGTGTTTATATCAGCGCCATGCAGCTTACCTGCAAACAGAGTATTCCATAGAAATCAAAGAAGGACAAATGATGTCATCCTGATATTCCTGCATTCCAGAGGTAACTTCCAACTTCCTTGAAGGTCTCCCTTCTGATAACTGATACAGCGAGCTTGAGATGGGGAAGTAGCCAGAAAATCAGGAGTCAGTGGTGTGAAACAGGAGGAACCTGACTTTTCCCAGCACTTGCTCTGGTCTGGAACCTTGGCATGCATCACCCTACTTCCTTTCACATTCTGTGTGCGGCTTTGATAAACATCAAGGGTGTAAGGGAAGGTGAACATTTTGACTTTTCGAGGTTTTTTTTCCTGATCTTTCTGTTTCTTTTTCTTGGTGAATTGCTGCAAGCTGTATTAGGAAGTCCTGTTTTGCCGGCTACCATCCCTCAATGATTGGAAAAGAAAAGCGTTTCTTATTATCCTGGTATCACAATGTTGAGAGGCCTTCACGGAAGCCAAGCTAATTAAGTGAACCCATTGTGTCGTACCTTGTAATGAGTCCATTAGCATCCATACAGAAAACCCCAACAAGTAAGATTTTTTAATATGAATTCATGGAGCAGGCCAAATATCTTCCAAACTGACAGCCCAAAGGGAAAAATATTAGCATGCTATTTTATTGAGAGAATTTGGCTAAACTGAAGATCGTCTTACCGGTTCACTGTCTTCTCTTCTATGTGATGTCTGTCTTTGTTTTGTGTTGCTAAAGCAGAACACTTGATGGTAGATGATAGATAAAGAAAAGAGGCTTATTTGGCTCGTGACTGGTGATTGGACATGGGTATGACAGATTTGCATTAAACATGCCATTTTACTGTAACTGGTCACTGAAGGGAGCCTGTGACAATTTTGGAGACATTGATTTTAACTTCACATATGAAAAGTAACTAAAGATCATCATGATTCATTAACAAGTTTAATTTGGTGATTGTCTCAATCAGCATACTCATTGCCATAATCCAAAAAGCTGATCACACAACTTAGAGGAAGGAAGATTTATTTTCTCAGTTTCTTGGAGATTCCTGGTTCAGTCCCTGTGAGACCAGGTCTGGAGCTCAGGGCATGGCAGTGGGAAGCAGAGAGAGGGAGAGAACGAAGCTCTACTCTCACATCATGGAGACCAAAAGCAGAGAACAAGCAAGGGGAGGAGAGAACCTGTTGTAATCCCCTAGACCACACCCCCAGGGACCACTCCTTAGCAACCAAGCCCTGCTTCCAACATTGCAACCCTGTTTCCATGATGGTAGGGGGACATTTTAAATACAAGCCATTACACTCTGCCTCTGGCCCCCTAAACCTCAGGGCCGCCTCACAATGCAGAATGCATTTGGTCCATCTCCAAGAGTTCCCACAGTCTTAACAGTTCCATCCTCACTCAAGAGTCCCCAAGTCTTCTCTGAGACTCAAAATGAACTCTTGGCTGGGACCACCCTATAAAAGAAAATCAAAAGAAAAAGAAAAAGAAAGTTACATGCATCCAGAGTACAATGGCACACAGTAAACATCTGCATTCCAAAAGGGAGGAATAGAGCCATGGAAAAAAGGAATGGGACCAAACCAGTATCGAAAACTAGCAAAGCAAACATTTGATCCTGCAGCTCCATTGCTGGCACGAAGGACAGATGTCCAGGAGATGTGACCTCTAAGGAACCTTGGCAGCCTCAGCCCTTGGCCTGGTTAATTGCAAGGGGTGGTGTCCTTGCTCTACCCTCCTGGCTCCATGGCTCACAGCTGGCACTCTTTCCTCACAGTCCTTCCATGTTTTCCTGCAATCTTAGCTTCACTCCCACAACTTCACAAATTGCCCCTTTGGGCCTGTCGAGATTCTGACCCTGCCACATGTTTCTTGGTTTCCCAGGCCTTCCTTTGAAATCTGGGAGGAAGTCTCAATGACCCCTTTTTCCCAGTTAAGCCAGCATTATGTGAGCACCAAAATTGACTGCCAGCAGAAAAGGTAGTAATGCCCTTTTCAAAATGGCTGCCCTGTTTCCATGGTTACAAACTGCCCTGACCTCATTCCTTTCTTTTTTATGCAAATCTTCAACTGCCCTGACTGCATTACTTTCTTTGTTTCTAATCAAGGCATTGTGCCTCCTTCTAGCCATCTTACTTTCTTTCACAGAACCATCTCTCTGGGCCCCAGCTTTACACATGTCTTCCTGGCCAAACTGCAAGTCTACAAAGTCTCTCTGCTTTGCTTCCCACTCCCCAAATTCAGTGTACAATTTGCTGAAGGCAGACATCAATATCCATAATGCAGTTTAAATATTTTGCTGTTTTGAGATTTGTTCCACCAGTTTAATCAATCTATCATCTTTAAATTCAGCCTTACACAAAGTTTCAGGACACAGACAAAATGCCAATAAGTTCTTTGCCAAAATGTATCATGTGTGGCCTCATTTTCCTTTGGAGTCCTCTTTTCCTCCAAAATCTCCTGAGCACAGTCTCTATTATCCACCTTTGTAGCTACATTCTGGCCCTTCCAAGTTCTTCTCACACACCAGTTCTGAAGACTCACAAAACACATGGTCAGACATAGATGTAGCAGTCACCCCACTCCTGGTACCAATTTCTGTGTCAGTCAGCAATCTCACTGCCACAATTCAAAAAGCCTAACCATACAACTTAGAGGAAGGAAAACTTATTTGATCATGGTTTCTTGGAGACTTCAGGTTCAGTCCATGTGAGGCCAGGGTCTGGAGCTCAGGGAATAGTGATGGCAAGCAGAGAGGGGGAGAGAACCAGGCTTTACTCTCACATCATGGAGGTCAGAAGCGGAGAGCAAGCAGGGGGAGGATAGAACCATATATAATCCCCAAGGTCACACCCCCAGGGACCACTCCTTAGCAACCAAGTACTGTTTCCAACATTGCTACCTTGTTCCCATGAGGGCTAGGGGACATTCTAAATCCAAAAGATTATAGTTATGATACTTAAAATTAGGTATTTTAGAGTTATATTCTAAAAGTCAAATGCTAATTAAGCCTACATTTTATGTTCAAACCCCAAATTGAAAAATCATCTGATTTGGCCTTGTTATAAAATGCATTAAAAATACATATGCCTTCTAAAGTAAATGTGTTATGTCACAGACCCAAATGCATAAATTATGTATTTTACATAACATGTGTAGAATATATACAATAAGTAATCCAAGTTGAATTGCATGGCTTGTGTTCATGGAGGTAATGTGATCTTACAAGATCTCCTTAGTAAAAGAACCAACATACTAGCGTATTTAAACAGATTTCTGTATCACTGAGATTTCTAGAGTAATTATAAATGTTTATTGAGCTACAAGTTTCTTTTATATCAAATACTTAACTTCTTGCATAATGATCAACCAGATAACAATCAATTTTACATAAGTGTCTATTACCATCTTGAAATGATGACAGTAGGATCCAGAATGAAGAATAGACGTGGTCTCTAAGGGCTTTTTATTTATCTATAATGCAGCTTTTCCAAAGTGTGAACATGTTCTTTTTATTAAGCTTTCTTTTATCTTTGGTACTGAGGGCGTCTATGATGTAGAACTGCATGCCAACACTAAGTCAGCCAAGGCTTTCTGAATTACAATGAGTACATTGAGAAAGTACAGAGAACAAAGCCCATATATTTCAGTGTGGTATTTGGAATGTTTTCTTTAGATTTTAAGAAATTTGCCTTTTGTCCCAGAAGTGAAGTTTAGCAAAAGGGCTCTATACCCTTGCCTATACATGTGCTTATTGCCAACTGCACATCCACTCATCTCCCAAGTGTGGCAGGGATGACCGCCATGTCTGAGTTTCTTACTATTAGTTACTACCTTCTGTGAAGAATATGAAGCATACTAATAACAAAGGTCCAAGCTGTACACATTGATAAGAGACATGACATCATCCAGTGGTGGATTATGGGGAACCGTTGTGCCCAATGTGGACTTGAGAAACCAACTGAAGTGGAGAAAAGTCTCTCCTGTTTCCTGGAAGATGCTCTCTGCCTCCGTCTGCAACATAACTTTGAAAGGTTCATGACTTTCAAGTTTCATAAGCCTGACAGATCTGAGCATCTGAGGTCCTAGCAATTTGATCTTTGCTCTCGTGTCTGTCCCATAGGAGCATTTGATTTTCTCTGCTCCTGTTTGTTCTTTTGATATTTTCGACCTGAGCAGGTTAATCAAAGTTGTTCTGAAATGGGCACTTTGCTCAGGGGTGAGTTGTCAACTATTAGTGCCATGGAAGAAGACCAGGCTCGGTCCAGAAGTGACCCTGCAGAGCAAGAGGTCTCTGCAGTGCTTGCGTTTTCCTCTTACATTCTTCTGAAAAACAGAATTTAACTTTTATATATACAAAAAAAAAAAAAGAAAAAGAAAAGAAAGTAGATTCCAGACAGCTTTTAAAACACTCTCAAGCAGGTATTCTCCTTGTTTTTGAAAACTTATTTTCCCCATCTCTCTACTTGTCAATGAGATGTGTTCTTGTAAGGTTCTCATTTTATCCTTCTGCTTGCTAGAAGTCCACTAAAAGAGGAATCCTAAATCTGAATTCGAATTTTACTATTATAATACAAACTGTCCTCTCTATAGCTTTCAATTAGAATTCTGGCTTTAAGATTTGAAAGTTAAAGAGATCATTTCAATTATAACTATTTAATAAACACCAATACTGGAATAGTTGTTCAGGGAAAATATCATTCAAAATCAGGCAGAACTCTGATGTTCCTATTTTGAAAATTTTCCATTTATCTAAATGTATTGCATAAAACTACTCATATTTAGATGTTTGGACACTAACATTTGAATGTTTCTTATTCTTTTTTAAAACCCATTTTAGGACCAGGACATTAGCAGTTTCAATGAAGAGATATCCCATCTTTTCTGAAACTACCACTTTAGTGTCAAATTGTATATCATAGCAGTGCAGTTTCTGAAATGACAGTCATGTCATGCTGTTTTGTTTGCTTGGTTTTACTTCAGCATTTAATGCCTCTAAGCACTTGAGCAAGACAAATAGCCCTTATTTCTCAATTTTTAAGTGCACTTAAACTAATAGTAATAGAATATTAGATTTCAGAGTGGACACCGCAGTCACCTAACTGATCCCACCATATGACCCCTTTCAAAAATTACCTTTCATTATTTTCTCTAACGGGACCCTACAAAATATGTATTGTATATACTATAAAATACACTTAATAATTTCTTTAGAAAACTAAATAAATAGAAAAAATTATAAACTCATTACTCTAGTTTTATGTAAATTCAAAATGGATTAGAGATAATATACAGGGTTGGATTTATAAAAAAAGCAAATGGAGAATCTCTAATTTGTTAAATATTTTTCTAATACTTATATAGATTATCTAATGTCATAAAAGAGAGAAAACCTTCAGAATAAGATTTATAGATTATTGACAAATACACACTTAAAATTGTATTCATCAAAATTATAAGCACAAGTTAAAGGCAATATATCCAATATTGTGGAAACTGGGAAAGTAATACTAAAATTGTTATGGAAATTAAAACCCATTTAAGAATGATCAAGTGAATCTTGAAGAAGAAATGTAGAGGACTTATTCATCTCTTATTAATAGTGATTTGAAAAGAACATAATTAAAACAAAAATTGGTAGAGAATAGAATGATAAATAAAATATAAATTTTAGAAATAAGTTTATACATTGAAATTCATCTGATTTAACAAACAAATCTACAAAAACATAGGTGTTATCACTGCATTGCAGTGAGCAAGAATGTGCTTTTTAGTGAATGTGCTTGAGCAATTATTCATATAAAAATAAAATGTAAACTTGACCCTAAACTCACACCATATAGAAAACCAATATGAGATGGATCATAGAATTAAACTTGAATACTATAACACAAAGAGTTGAAGAAGACATCTGTAATACATGTAATTGTTAAATAACTCATAATGTGTGCATGTATGATGTTCATACCCTGACATATATCAAAATGTATAATTATAATTTACAATGCACCAATAAATGAACATAAAAAGTTAAAAAAAAAGAATGTGTATCCGCATTTTTTTCATATAAATAAAAGAAAAAAAAACAATACAACACAGGAAAATAACAAAAGAAAAAGATATCCATGTTGCTGACCATTAAAGGCAAATATACTCACCAACTCTAATTATTCATGGAAATGCAAATTCAAACCATCAGTTTATACCACTAACTATCCATCCTGATTGCTAAAACTTCAAAGTTATGGTGTAGACGTTATAGTGTAGAAAAATGAGAACATTGATTCACCCTTCTCTGACGATAATCACTATTACTGAAATCAGCAAGTCATGTTTTTAATATCTCACAAAATCCATTTTTACTCTATCTATCTATCTATCTATCATCTATCTGTCATCTAGATATCACAGTGCTCCAAGAAAATCTTTCAGAGGGAGTTTCTTTTATTTATTTATTTTTTGCACAATCTTTTGGAACAAAATAGAACATGCAGGCTTATTGTAAATTATTTCTTAAGGGCATATCTGGTTTATTTTTCACCCCACTATTGAACAGATGCCTGCAAATACAGTTCAGTAGTCCTCCTGAGGTCCATATATGACTATATGAATAAAGTCAAACATTTTTTTATACACAACTTACAAGAGAAACATAGCAAATATTTTTTAAAGTGCAGTTTTAAGATTAAGAGTATATTTGGACATAGTTTGACAAAAAGTACTTAGTAATTCCTTGAATTAATTTTATAATTAATAATTCACTAATCGGACTGTTGAATACCTTATCTCTCTAAGTACAATATGTAAGTCTAGCTATAAGATAGATCAGTATCTATAAATACAATACACACCCTAAGGACGTTTGTTATCTTCCCCGTGAACACCTTCACTTCTGTTCAAGTGTGATTATTTCTTTGCTCACTCTTTCACTGTTGCCTTGTCTTTAAAGTGCTTAACTTTTAAGGCAGTTTAGTTTAAGTGCTTATTCATTCTACTGTGTAGGCAAGGGCTTTGAAATTCTCTGTGGCATTAACATAATGAGCAGACCCTCAGAGTAGACTGGCATTTTCTTTAATATTTAATAAGAAACATACAGAAGGGAAGGCAGGAAACAAGTACTCAAAAAAGGAGGAGGAAATAAAGTCTTCTGAGGGTGGAACCACCACGGATCTAATCGATGCCTCAGCTCATTTTCTGTTATCTCAATGTGGCAGTCAGTATTTGTTGACTTCCAAAATGGCCTTGGCCTGCAAGATTTATCACAACATTAACTGGGGCAGGGATGAATAGCTGGTTCGATTCAGCAGAGGCCATCTTGGTAGTGAATTAGAGAGGAAAAGTTAGTAGGTCCAGGGGAAATATTGGAGCAAGTAGTTGGCCTCTCAGTCCCACACCACTGTCAGAGCTAGGGGCTCTGGGAGGCCTTCAGGGCCCGGCCACAGTGAAGAGGGACGAGAGACTCTCAGATGGAGCCTCGCACTGAGGTCTACTGCCTGTTCCCAGGTCACCCGATAAATTAGAACCAAGGGGAAGGACACAATTTCTATCCCCACAATCAGTGGGCCTCTTCTGTTTGTGATTTGTTTATTTTTTATTAGCTCACCCTAAAATTGACCCAGCTGCTCTGAGGAAAACACACACACACACACACACACACACACACACACACACACACACACTTCGCTTTGCATTGCTGGGGATAGAATCCTAGCATGCCTGGGGCATGCTAGACAAGTGGATTATCATGGAGCTACTCCCCTCCCCACCCCTAATATTTTTTACATAACAACCACAAACTTTCTAGTTTTCTTGAGCTGAAATCATTCTTTTCCCCCCCATTAAAACCTATACAAGAAGCCGGGCGTGGTGGCGCATGCTTGTAATCCCAGTACTTTGGGAGGCCTAGACCGGAGGATATGGGTTTGCGGCCAGCCTCAGCTCTCTTTCTCTCCCCCCCGTCTCTCTCTCTATATATATACTTAGTGAGGCCCTCCACAACTTTGTGAGACCCGGTTTCAAAATAAAGTATAAAAAAATAGGGCCAGGGGTGTAGCGCGGAGGTAGAACGCCCCTGGGTTCAATCCCCGGTACCACAAAAAAAAAAACACCAAAAAAAATCTATACAAGTTTTCAAGGTTTAGTTTACATAAATTGCTTATCATGTCTTTGTGGTCATTTTGTACCTCATTACCATTCCTTTTATTGTTTCAATTTTTTTTTTGCGGTACCGGGGATTGAACCCAGGGGCGTTCTACCTCTGGACTACACCCCCGGCCCTATTTTTTATCCTTTATTTTGAAACCGGGTCTCATGAAGTTGTGGAGGCCTCACTAAGTAGCTGAGGCTGGCTGTGAACCCGGATCCTCCAGTCTCTGCCTCCCAAGTACTAGGATTACAAGCATGCGCCACTACACCCAGCCTGTTTTAATTTTTAAAAAGTGTAATATAATATTCAGCCTATGATTATGTTATGACTGTTAATATAATAATTATAAAATTCGCATCTTAAAGATTGAATAGAATAGTAGAAATATTGGATATCATATTTGTATAATATGATTTGTATAAAGAAAATCTGGTATTTTTTAACATGAAAAATATTTTTAATAATTATAGTGCCATGATTTACAGTTGTTGGCTCAGAAAAGGTTAATTTAAAGAGACATAATGGGCTGGGCATGGGGGCGCATGCTTGTAATCCCACTATTTGGGAGACTGAGACCGGAGGATCCAGGTTCCCGGCCAGTCTCAGCTACTTAGTGAGGCCCTCCGCAACTTAGTGAGACCCTTTTTCAAAATAAAGAATAAAAAATAGGTCTGGGGGTATAGCTCAGAGGTAGAATGCCCCTGGGTTCATTCCCTGGTACCGTCCCAAAAAATGAATAAATAAATAGAGACATGATGAAGTCTGCACCAAAAAATATGGGTAACAAGTATTCAACCAGAGCAAAATATTTTAGAGTTGGATCTCACCTTTGACAGCTTCAGACATACTTCTACAGATAAAACAAACAAACAAAAAAACTAAACAAATGGACAGACTCTTTGTAAATTCTTTACATCAACATTTCTATTGAGTCATCAAATCCAAGACGAAAACTGACTGAAGAAGCTTCTAAAGGAGAAGGATCAGAATGTTCTCAGTAAAGCTCATTCAGTTAATCTAACCGAACCTCATTCTGAAATGTGCCCATCAACTTGTGTGTTAAACATCTAAGTCTGTGGTCTCAGGTTAAATCTGTGGTCTCAGGTTGTATGTTAAACATCTAAATCTGTGGGCTCAACCAAAATCTGTGGTCTCAGGTTATTCCCATACAATTTGGATGAGCACAAGATTAGCAGCCACACTGCTCTGATTCATCTGATTTTAGTGGAACCATTGGGGATTGACTTCATGCAACTGTCCGGTTTCTTGCTATGTCCTGAATCTGATTGGCTACATCTTGATATGATAGAGATCTTGAGTATCTACCCAAAATAGTTGAAACCAGACTACCATAGTAATACATGCATATCTATGTTTATAGCTGCGCAATTCATAATTGCTAAACTATGGAACTAGCCAAGATGTTCATCAACAGATGAATGGATTACAAAATTATAGAATAGACACACAATGGAATTCTACTCATCCATAAAGAAGAACAAAATTATGTCATTTGCAGGGAAATGGATGGAACTGGAGAATATTATGCTAAGAGAGATTAGTCAGTCACAAAATGTGAAAGATTGGATGTTCTCCCTCATATGTGGAGCTAGGGAGAAATTGGGACACAGGAGGGACTCCAGACAAAGGAGGAGAAACCCTAGTGGAATGAGGGAGGGGACCTAACTGAGAGAGATGGGAGGGGGAGGAAGACTTGAAGAGGGAAACACCTCAATGGTCATGATGTACATACACAAACTTATCAAACACAATCCCTGTGTTGAGCATGGGAAGGTAGGGATGGAGAGGGAGCGGGGTGGGAACTGGAGGAGGGCTCAATGAGTGTTGTGTGCATGTATGCCTCTATCACCCCGAACTTTATTAAGATGTGTGATTACAATGCACCAATAAAAAAAGATTATTTGTATATTTTTCAATCTCTTCCCTCCCCCACCTCACAAAAAAACTTAAAAAATCCTTGAAATTGTATGGTACTAAAACTCTCTTTGAAAAACAACACACACACACACACACACACACACACACACACACACACAAAGCTAAAACAATCTTTCATTATTTAAACTACTCCTCAATATCTGGTAAATGAAAAAAGCAAAACAACACCTTTATTGCTCTCCTCTTCCATCAGGCTGAGGTGAAAGAATACTTAGAAAGCACATCTGCAGTTGCAAATACTCTGTCAGCTATTCTCCTGACTTCCAAATCTCTCCTGCTGCACACTTTTTTCTGAGACCTGGTGACCGCAATTCCATCCAGCCCTCTCTTAGCTCCAACAGGAGCCCTCTTGACCTCTGCATGGAAGCATGCCTCTCCAGGTGACCAGTGAGAAGTAGGGTGACATGGCTGTGGAGGGGATGCCGGGGCTGTCGCTGAGACCAGGAGCGTTGTGTCTCTGTGACTCACAGCCCCCACCAATCCTGTTGCCAGAAACATACGAGTCCATTCCTGTATTTTGCACATTTGTGTGTTCAAATGGCTTCAAGCAAGTACATAGCCCTGGTAGCAGAGGCGTTGGGACTTGGAACTGGCTGATCACACCAGGAGAATGGATACTTCCTGGGTAGGCTTTTTTCCAAGTAGCTTGCTGATCACAAGAGCTGGTGTTGTAGTTGAAGAGCTCCAGAACACCTCC
The DNA here is from genome assembly GCA_004027185.1 of Glis glis. Lineage (NCBI taxonomy): Eukaryota > Metazoa > Chordata > Mammalia > Rodentia > Gliridae > Glis > Glis glis. The sequence continues at coordinate 35,374 of PVJS01005884.1, forward strand.
CCTGGGGTGGAATCTCATTGACTTCACAGCACCACTGAAAAACAGGGAGAAAAGTCAGACAGACACCTAGCTCTACCCAGTGGTTGCCCTTAGTGTCTCACACAGGGTGGAGGATGTTTCGGTACTTGGCTGTGCCTGTAGCAGCTACAGTGGGAAAAAAAGTGTTTTCTATATGCCAGAAAAGCTTTAAAAATGCCCTTTGTTATGACTAAAACACAGTAACCAAGATTCAAGAAGATTAATTAACTTTGTATTAGTCAAATAGCTAGGGAGAGGCAGATCAGGATACAGGCTTCCGAATCAATTTCCCTTCAATGATGTGCAGTCAATTATTATTTCATTACAGACTAGCATCTCTTTCCTCAGGAAGGATCAGAATATCCCCCGGCATGTGCAGGGCTGTGCTGGTCTTCCAGCCCATGGCATGTACATGAAAAGTCTTCTTGGGGGGGCCTGCTTCTCTCCAGGGTGGGCTATTGTATTAAAAAATATGGTTATATGGTAAGACCAGAACCAGAAATAATCTCTGGAACACTTAAGATGAATCAAAAGGCTTGAAAGGTAATTTGCTCACGGGGAGACTGGTATATACTTAAAAAATTGTTTTCTACCCTTATTAGCTAAAAATATATATACATATGTATATGCATATATATATTAAATTGTTGTTTTCTCTCCTACATAATTGCGCTTATTTCACAGGTGTACAGCTTTGAAGCCGGGTGTCAGGGTCACTAGCAGCCTGAGTTCACCTGAGCACTTCACTCTCTGAGCTTCTGTTTATATTTAGAAATGTTTAGGTTGCTGCAGAGTCTCTTCAATCCTGAGTTTAATCACCTTCTTAAAGGAAAATGATTTCTACCTAGTGCATCATTCCACTCCCGCCCTCGTACTGGAGACTGAACCCATGGATGCTCTATTTCTGAGCCACATTCCTAGTATTTTATTTATTTATTTATTTAATTTTTTTTTTGGAGACAGGGTCTCTCTGCATTGTCCAGACTGGCTTTGAACTTTCCATCCTCCTGCCGCAGCCTACTGAGTAGCTGGAATTACAAGTATGTGCTGCTGCGCCCAGCTCCTCTCTCTTCTGTACAGCAAGCAAACACAGTCTTCCTATAGTCTGTTTATAAATTAGCCAGGCATGACAGTCTCTCTTACTATGCCTCTGTTTCACTGTTTCCTCTCCCCTTTTCTCCTCAATCTATTTGAGCTATGATGGCAACTTCAGCTCATTCAACTCCATATACACCAACATTTTACATTTCTTAACATTTTTCTTGCTTTTTTCCTAAATTCTGCATTATGATCTTTTGGTCATTTGTCTGAGCGTCCCTCCTCTTCATATTCATTCTCTCTTTCTCTCTCTCTCTCTCTCTTTCTCTCTCTCTCTCTCTCTTTCTCTCTCTCTCTCTCTCTCTCACACACACACACACACACACACACACACACACACACACACACACACTTCTCCTTGTAACCTTTCCAGCTGCACATTTCCACATTTTCCCCTTTATCTCATCATTGCCCAGGGGAAAGTCAATATATTTACCAGATGGTCCTGATTCACTGTTAAGGCTTTGTTTCTTATGAGTTCCTGAAGTTTTATAGAGTAGAGATTTGGGCTACACTGGGCCAAGATTAAAGGATTGCTCTCGAAACCTGCCAATCCCCTTCCTGGTATCAACACACAATTCTTCATGCCCTTCCTTGCTCCAGGCTCAGAGTCTACTGGAAGAACACTTTATCTTTTGATTCCGCCTGTGTGTTGCTGTGTGAGATATACCTTCACACCTGAGATGCCCTTGTAAACCCCCTGCAGTGAATGGTCCCAGATTCATACAATTTTGACTTCTCTCACCCACTCTTCCATGTAATTTCATAGGAATTAAATAAATTGTGACCACAAATATAGTTGGCATAGGAATTCTACTTTCAGAGTTATCCAATCACTTCGTTTCTTTATTCTGCTAATATAGAGATTTAGAAATCAGTAGAGACAGGTGTAAATGACTCCGTTAGACCTAGGTCAAATGAGAGACATTTTCTTTGTGAAAGCTGATTTTCTTAGCCCAGAGAAAAATTGTCCGTGTTATGATATAATTGCATGGAGATAGAAAAGATGCACTTAAGCCATTTTTTTATTTCTGGTGTGTATTCTCTTCATTTCACAGTTTTTCCAACTCACAGACTGCTTAACAGATTGTACTGTAAGCCACATGTTGACTACTACATTTATTACATTGGAACACTGAAAAACCTTACCAGATTTCACTGAGAGAGAGAAGAGAACATATAATTCACTTAAACAGTAGAATAAAAATCACATTTATTTTTAAATAAAGCTCCTTTTGTGCAAAAGAAAACACCATCAAAATGATACATTTCTTGAATCCCTCCAATTATAATACAAAAAGCAATATTTTCATTTGCAATTGCTAGTGTTGTTATTTGCTTATGCATCCCTCAAATGTTAATTTGTGGTGCAAGTAGAAAACCTCTTAACTTTAAAGAGCCACTACGATAAAATAGTTGCATCTATAAATCCGTGGTAAATATTTTGCATGATCCTCCTCTTGTGTAGACAAAATTCTGAATTTTGATGTTTAAATGTTTTAAATATAAAATGAGATCTGCTCTCACTCCTCTAAGAATGGCCTCTGCTAGCCTATACATCTTCTCCAGGTGTAGTGCTGAGTAAACAGAGCTCAAGGGCCAGTAGCTGATGGGGTTATGCGATTTCAGAGTTTACAAAGAAAAAAAATAGAATTATTGATCCCAGCTTTGTTTCCACCAGCAGTCTCAGTATTTTGTCATGCTGCTGTATGTTTTACTGGTAATTTCCTATTGAGTAAACATGCTGTAGATTCAGGAAATGTTATGGTCTGGGGAGAAATCCTGACAACTCGTCTCTCCATTTGTGTCAAAAACAGAAGGAACTAAAGAAAGAAGATCTTATCAGTAACAAAAATTAAATGTTTTGCATCTCTCAATGCTTCTGCAAATGAAGACACCTAATTCTTTTCCATCTATTTTGCATAGATTCTCATTCCATTAATGGACTTCTGAGAGTGTAAATATTACCATTGAATAAGTATTACAGCATTTCCTTTTCCGTGTTTCATTCGGAAATACTGGATGAGGGCAGAGCCAGGTGGTTGGTTGTACTTCCCTAGGAAAGGGCCCTTTGCACAAGGAGATGGAATGCTGGAGGGTAAGAAAAGAAAAGGAAAATAGAAACCTAAGGTATATACCAATTAATTGTCTCATTGACCTACTGTGTCATTGCGTATTTAACACACAGATGAAACTCTCCAAGGAAAATAAATGTCGCCAGAAATCAGATCAGCAGTCCATAGCGTACTAATATTCTCTATTTCTCATTTTAGAATAGGCGTGAAAGAGGATCTGAGAAACTTAATAAGTTAAAGATGGAACAATATGGAGGAAATTAGCTGTAAAAACTACGAATCATTAACCCTTCATTGTCTATGGCACATAGTCGAAATCCTCCCAGTCAAAAATTGTATTAACTGTGCATTCTATGTGAATGTTATTATCCTTCCTTCACTTGGTACAACCTAATCAAGAGTGTATTATGTTCCAGAGACAAAGATAAGTGCCCTGGATGTACAGAAACTAAGATATCACATCATCAGTTTCCTTTTTAAAACAGGAATGGTTTTGACCATGAAACTATAGGTGAAGAGCTAATTTTGCTCCAGGCCACAGTGGGGAAAGCAATGGATCTGTATTTAATTAGGCAATAGAGATCCATGAAGGCTGCACACTCGACTTTCAGCTGTTTATTTTGCATCCGTAAAATCCATAGACTCTGAAGGAGAGCTCAACCGTAATTAAAAGTGTTATTGAACTAAACACAATTACCAGTATTTACCTCATTATATAATGCTGTTGGCACCAGAAGCAGAGTTCAAACTAATTTTCTTTTCTGCATTCTTGTTAGACACGGTTTAAAAAAAAATGTCGAATTCAATTTAGTAATGGCGACTACCAAAATCAAGTATGGAAAGTAGTTGACTTGCAGATCAAGACACCGAACTACATCACTGTTCATTGACCACATCCAGTTCTCTTGAAACCAGGATGACTCCTAGTTCAAAACTGAAATGTCCGTGCTCTTCAGTAATATTGTAATGAGGGATTTCAGGTTTGAATCCTGACATACTTTCAGTGCCATCGCTCTACTAAAAACACAGAGATTTATCATTTGAGAGACAAGATAAGGTCAGTTTTACCACCTTATTTTGTGAATATAATTACAAGGCTAAAATTAATTTCATCAAAAGGCATATATCTGGATAAAATGTATGTGATAACACAAAAACATAAATTCCCTCACTTTTTATCAAATTAAAATTTTCAAGTTGTACTTAATTGACCAGGTATCACCTAATCTTAGGAAAGGAAAGATTTTAGGAAGGATGAAATAATCATGGTTTTGATGAAGCACTTTTTGAAATACCAGAGAGAAGGACGACAAGGTCTGTGTGTGTATGAGTTGAGTTCACTTTATTACAGCGTTTTCAATATTCTTCCAAAGACAAGAATGAGCCTCCAACCCCACAGGTGTATGTTGTTACTGAGACTGAAGAGACAGTGACAAGCAGGAAGTGGGTTGGACTGTAATGTCAAAGGTGCCTGAAAGTGAAGACAGTGAGCCCCTCTGTTTTCTAAGCTCTTTGATGACTCTCTCATACCATGAGGGATGGTGTACCACCTGGCCAGCACAGGAGACTCCAGTTCCTTCCTTGCTGACTCTGCTCTGCCTGGAATCTGGAAACACCCAACACCTGCGTCCATGTGCCAGACAAACCCCCATTGATAGTTTACCTTTCCAACACAACTCAAAAATGATCTCCTCAATGAAGAAATGATGTTCTTCTCATAAGAGTGGTCCCAATTATTCATTCTTTGGGCCTTTTTATTTTTGAATTTACATTTCATCTTTTTGCCTGAAGAAATTTAACTCATTCTTCTTCCTTTGTTTTACTTGTACATTTCTGCTTTCATTAGGCTGCGAACCCATTGGGCTCCAAGACTACATTTATTTCTTTTTGGTAGCTGGACACCTAGAAGTTTCTGGCAGATAGCTGGCACTTCTTTAGTGACTGAGTGAATGAGGGTGTGTAAGATGAAGGCTGTTAAGTGATAATTCACTTATGAGATACTGCATTTAAAAATAGCATGTGTAGCATATTTTGGGGTGCAAATTGAGGTAGCTGAGGATAACTGAGATGGTATTATTATGTAACATCAGTACACAACTTGACATAACCCCCAGCCTCAAAACAAGCAACAAATAAGAAAAAGATCATGATTCATTTTTTTTGCTGTGTATCAATTTCACACTATGCACTGAAGCATTCATTAAGATTCAGTATAAACTGTGACAGTAACTGCCTTCTCAAAGTCTTCCTTATTTCCAGCTGCTCCATCATTTTAGTTTCTATCCCAATATGACTCGAACTGGGTATAATTCTCACCCTGGAGAGTGGGAAGCCATTTAGCAGAATGGCGGTATCATACAATTCAAAACAGATTTTTCTGATCAAAAGACATTTTGTTCCTATTCAAGAGTATGATTTCATCCAAACTCATATATTTTATGACCTCTTATTTTCTTAATCTACAAACACTAAAAATAGTATTTATTTAACATTCATCATGGCTAACTTTGAGCTCTGTTGAGGTTTTCTGCCTTCTTAATGTTCGCCTTGATTCCTGCAATCCCACATTTAACATCTCACCTTGACTTGACCTTCCTATCTTATCTATTCACGTGTGCCTTAAATATTTATAGTACCAATGTTCCACATCTGAATTTATTTTCATCAGTCTCTATCATGATGATTGTCAAATAGATAGTGGTGACTAGATTTCTCTTCCAATCTTTAACCTTCCAAGTAGGATTTCTAGGACAGAACCTATACCTGTCTCCCTTGCAAACCCATCTCCACATATATTCTTAATTTTGTTCAGAAAACTGCCATGCACACTTTTTTTTATCTTATGGGCAACTGGGGAAAAGAAATTTTTTATATGTTCTTTTGATTTGCACATTTTTTTAACTTTTTATGTTCATTTATTGGTGCATTGTAAATTATAATTATACATTTTGATATATGTCAGGGTATGAACATCATACATGCACATTTTTGAGGAGAGAAGTCTTCCATAACTTCCTCCACTTCCCCTCCTTATAGGTTCCCTCCAAACTGAACTAGCTCTGCCCCTTGATTTATCCTAAATCTAGTCCATTCACTTTTGCCCCAGGTGTGAATACCTTCTTCCTTGGCTGAATTACTCCAATAGTCCCCTTGTTGTGACCCTCACTGTCCTCTGGGTCTCTGTGGTCTTTTTGGAATGCCAATCTCTGAGCCACTGCAGGGAGGACTTTTCTAAAACTCAAGTGTGACCATGACTCTTCCCAGCTGCTGATCTCAATGACAAATGGCTGGCATGTCCCCAAGCATCAACTCTTTCTTGTGTGGCCTGTCTCTATCCGGTGCTTCTCTTCCTGGGGATATATATTTCTCATTCTGACATGCAGCTCAGTCCCTTCCCACTTAATAATACCTCCCAGCCCCTTTCACACAATTAGTTGCATCTGCCTCTCAATATTAACACATTATAATCTCTCCCATGAACTTGGGTCCTTTGAGAGCAGAAAGGATGTGAGTGTCCCTCTCACCATCAGTGCCAGGCATACTTCTCTGTAGATATTTAATACATATAGATATAGAAATAATTCCCACATGGGTAAGCATCAATTTAAATGATTTCTCTCAATGCATAGCAATTATGACGCACCTGACACTCTTCTAGTTACCAGTGAAATAGCAATGGAGAAAACAGATAATAGTCCCTTCCCTTCTATTTAAATAAAACTTAACTTCAGAAGTCACACATACACCACACATGCACACATACGTATATATACATATACATGTGTCACTTTTGAATTTAATATATATAATTACATACATTTGAAATATATATATATATATATATATGTAGAATGCTTACTATGCACATGATTAATCTAATTGTAAGTTGTGAAACTTCCTATATCTTTTAGAAATAGCAACTGAGCTTTGGGGATTCTGTTAAGAATTAATTACATATTCAGTTACCTAAGTAAGGGCTTATACTTTTGATACTGAATGCAACTTAGCAGTTCTGTGAATTAAAACTTGATTTATATTTGAAATATTTAATAACCTGATGTAAATCTCTATGGATCGTAAGCATATAAAATTCGGGGTTTGAACACTCTGTGGATTTTCTAAGATTTGCAAGGTGTTTTTATGCTGGTGAATATTATTAATAAGAACTGAGAAGCCCTTCATGCGTGGCAATAATTTACCTCCTGTGCAGTAAGTCATACTCTTAAATATGTTAGGCCAGAAATCAAAATGAATTTGACTCCCCTTTCCCCCAAATAACCAGCTTTTCTTCAGGCAGATTGTCCTTTCTGCTTCCTACGCATCTCATCACGTGTTTATTCTTCCAACCTTAGTTACTGAGCATCGAACACAGGGTTGTCACTGTGCCAACTGGTCTGTCTGGTGGAGGAAACAGAAGAGCTGCAAACAAATCAAGAAGACATTGAGCATAATGCATGGAGGCTGTGATAGGGAGCAGATAACTGCACTGCTACAATATCTACCAGAACCTGGACAGAATTTGGATGTCTGGGATGGTGTTGGTATTTCAAAGGTAATTTTATTAAGGAAACAACATGAGCTAAGTTATGAAGAATTACTGAAGGGTGAGAATGGGGTCACTAGGGGCATACTATTTACTACGGACAATAATAGTCAGTGGAAGAGGCACGTGAGAAACAGGAGACACACAGATGCATGCATCTCCTTTATTCATGTGCTGAATTCACTTGGCATACTGATGTTTACCAGAAAGCTATTAGATTAATTAAAAATAAGAAAAATAAGAGATGTGCTTTCCTTTTATTTATTTCTTCTCCTCTCCTCCTCCTCTTTCTTCTTCTTCTTCTTCTTCTTCTTCTTCTTCTTCTTCTTCTCCTCCTCCTCCTCCTCTTCCTCCTCCTCCTCCTCCTTCTTCTTCTTATTCATCGAAGAGTATGACCTATGTCATTTTCTTTCTCTTTGAAGAACTTCTATTAACATTTCTACTAAGTTAAGTCTTCATTCTCAGTTTTTGTTTTTCTAAGAGAATATTTATATTTTATTTTTTGGAGGATAATTTCAATAGAGCAGAGGCAGAACTCCATGTTTCTTTCCCTATACTTTGTTGTTTTTTCTTTTCTCATCTTGTTTGCATGGTTTCTGAAGTCCAATGTACAATGCAATTTAGTTCTTCCCCTTCTTGCTCCATAGGTAAAGTTGGATTTTCTGGCTTTCTTGAAAATTTTCTCAACAACTTGAATATATTATGAGATGCAGCAAAAGCAAATCTGAGAGTGAGTTTTAGTATGATAAACACCGACATTGAAAACGAAGTAAGAATCCAAATAAAATAGTTACCTCTATACCTTAAGAAAGTAGGAAAACAGTAGCAAAAAGAAATTCCAGCCGGGCGTGGTGGTGCACGCTTGTAATCCCAGTACTTTGGGAGGCGGAGACAGGCCAGCCTCAGCTCTCTCTGTCTCTCTCTCTCTGTCTCTCTCTCTCTACTTAGTGAGGCCCTCCACAACTTCGTGAGACCCGGTTTCAAAATAAAGTATAGAAAACAGGGCCGGGGGTGTAGAGCGGAGGTAGAACGCCCCTGGGTTCAATCCCCGGTACCACACACACAAAAAAAGAAATTCCAATGTTAAAAAATAAAGAAAATAAGAATGAACAGAGTAGAAATAAATTAGAGAATAGAAAAAAACTATAGAACAAATCAATAAAATCAACATCTATCATATTGAAAAACAACATTAATAAAAATTTAGCTACATTAACTATGGAAAAAGTGAGACAAAACAAATAAATAAATCTAGAAAGAAAAGAGGACGTTTTATAACCGATGCTGATAAAGAAAAAAGTTAAGGTGTTATAATAAATAATTATACAGAAATAAATTGGATTAACTAGAATAAATGGAGAAACTTTCTAGAGGCATATGACTTACCAAGATTGAATCAAGAAGAAATAGAAAGCATCAACAGACAATATCAAATAAAGAGATTGAAGTAGTAGTAGTAGTAGTAGTAATAATAATAATAATAATAATAATAATAATAAAACTCCCAGAGAAGAAAACCTCAGGATCAGGTGCTCCACATGTGAATTCCACTAAATATGCGGAGGGGTTGTACCATCTCTCCTGGAGCTCTTCCTCTGTGCCTTCTGCTCCTGGTATGATGATCTCAGCTGTGAATCTCTGCATTTAATTTTATTTCAAGTTTTGCAAGTGACAGTTTGCATAGTGACCTCAATTCTCTCATGAGACTAAGAAAAGTTAATTTTCAGGGTTTCTTTTTTCTTGTTCTGAGGATTACAGTGACAACTTCCAAACTTTCTATATGTTGGAGATGTAAAACACTCTTACTTGATTTAATTTAATTGTATAAACTAAGCATTATTCTTGGGTGGCTATCTTTCTTGCCCTTCCTCGTACCATGTTTTATTAAATGTCTCTGCAAGGCTCTTCAGGTCAGGAACCCTGCCTGTCACTCACACCTTGCTGCTCATTATGGTAATTGTCTGCCTCGCTTTCTACAGCTGAGCTCTGCACCTTGGCCCTATTATTTCAGGATTGTTTCCATGTCCAGCGCTGTAGAAAGCCCAGTCCTGTAACACCATCTCCTTCAGTCCTCCCAGCCTAAAGAGCTCAGTGACTGCTAGTGTTCTCAATGAGTGTGATGGTCTCTTCACAGCGCATTGTGTATAAGCAGTGTGTGTTCAGGGATATTCCAGGGAGCATAGTAACTGGTAGGTTCTTCTACCTTGGGTAATAAAATTATTCTAGCAGGGCCATGTCCCTGACTCTTTTTGTTATTTCCCTCTGTTATTTTGCTTGGAAGTGCTTACTTTTCTACTTCATGTTTGTGTAGTTATAATTATGAACAAGATCCTAAGAACCACCCTAGCATATGTCAGGAAGATCTAGGATTCTCTATATTCATCCTTCTCTTTTAATAAATTCTTTCTTGTGTAAATATTCATTTTCTTCTCTTGTTGCATCATCCTCGGGACTCAACTGCAGTGTTGAACCACTGCCTGTGCATATTAGCTGGGGCCTGTATCTTCCACATTGTGCACAATAGACCCTTTAAATCTCCTTTGTGAACAGCGCTTGCCTGGTTGAATCAATCAGTAATCTGATGGGTAGAAGCAGAGTTGGCAGAAAATGTTGTATATGGCACTCAATGTCTTGCATTGCAGGAGTCTCATCCTGTTTACAAGGAAATGGCGACCACCAGCATTTAACAGAGAGGAGAGGGCTTCTCCTGAGTTACCAACAATTTCAGGGTATATAGGAATTTCAAAGTTCTTATTCACAACAATTGCAGCTACAGGGTCACAGACCTTCTAAATCTCAGCCTTGAACTTGATGTAAGGAATTTGCCAAATTGATAATTTGACTTTCTTTGGAACCTACATACCTTTAAAATCAAGTTTAGTGTTTGACACTCAGCATATTCATTACTCTTACTGAAGAAAGTAGAGTATCTTTATAAGATTCTAAGGAGGGTTTAACGTAATAATTAATTACCTCACCTCTTTTATCCAGTGTCAATGCTCTCAACAATAGATATCCAAGTATATGGTATTTAAAGAACTGCTCCCTGTACTTCTCAGACACCTAGGATAGGATAGTGTTACACCAGCCATATGCATCAGGTCACTGTTTACACCAGTTGAGATTTTATCAGTCCACTGTTGTAGCATCCTAGGGACATCTGCAGCAAAGAGGTTGTTAACCAGGGATGATACAACTCCAAAGTTCTATTTTGGAGTTTTCTTCTTATTGTCGCTTTTGGAGAAAAGTGTTTCAGCAGCATTATTGGAGAGAGACTGAGAGAAAGGACAGACATGGGAATTTTAGTGGAGGGAATCTCCAGGAACACACCAGTGTCGCATGAGCTGAAAGGACCAGACCACTCCCAGGGACAAGTGAACTGTGGCTCAGTTGCAGAAGAGGCAACAGCTGATCTTTGGTAGAGGGATCTCACTTTAAATGTGTCCTGGATTGAGATATGACGATCTGTCCTTGTACCCCACCTCCACTAGTCCTTGGGGGGACATTGACGAAGGAGCAAGTCGATTTCTGTGGCAAACTCCCAGAGATGAATGCAGCTGTAACCTGGGTACCAATGTTCTGGTGGTGCTGGGACAAATACCTGAACCTTCACAGCCCAGCACCCCTCTGCTGAGGCCCACCAAATAAACTCACTCTTGCTTTAACACTGTACTTCAAGACACACATTAACAAGGTATGAAACGCTTGTCTAGGGCACATTTCAGTGCTTCCTTTTCAAGGCTCTACCAAGGGTCCTTCAGGGTGCCCCTGAGCCCATGATGGGAGAAAGGAATACAGAACTGAGGCTTTGCATTCCAACCCTGCTAATGTTCTTAAAATGTGATGTGCAATGTTATTTGCTGCTAAAGAAAGTTTAACACACTACCTTATTTAATTTTCTAAACAATCCCCATTTTACAGAGCACCAGACAGATACAGTAAGGTTGAACATATTTCTTCAATTATACGAGGCCAAGAAGCCACAGGTTAGAAATTGAGAGACAGCCATTCTAAATACAAATGCAACATTGTTCTTGTCATGTGGCTTTTAATGGTGTTGGAAGAAGTTAATAATTTGAACCCTTTTACTAATAAAAATAATTAATTATATGAGTTCATTTGTGTCTTTACCATCACAACTCCTTTAAGTAGGTTCTATACCTGTCCAAGAAATCTAGATATCCACATTTCCTGTTTCATATTCTGGCAAAAAGGTAAGGTTTCCTGAACTACCCATACCATTTCCTTATTCGACCTGTGTTTGGTCTGAAACATTACCTTGTTTTTACAAAGCATACTCTATAACACTTTAATTAAATACTCAAGTATTAAGACACTATATTCTCGGTCAGCTTAAGTGTACAACATTTTGCTTTCTGGGTAAGTGCCTGCGGAAGAACATTACTGTCAATTTTAATTTCAAGTTGTTTCAGTGGAAAAGATAAGTGAGATCCTGAGCAGATGGCTGTCATCACATAATGCAATTGAAAGCCCCGTAAAGGGCCACAGCGCTTGGCTTTAGCACTTGCAAGCTACACACGCACCTCCCTCCGGCAAATGAAAATAAAACAAGGACAAATTAAAAGGTGATCCGGACTGCTGATTTGTCATTAAAGACCACAGAATAATGTAAGATTAGAAGTACAGAGTTAAAGTCGAGTTCATTAAATAGAAGAGAACCTAAGGTTCTAGAAAACATTAAAACACTCTAAATTCATGTCATTTCCATCACTGGCTTTCCGATTGAACTGAGGGTCATGGGTTAATCTACTTGGGAGTATGTATATCCAAAAGCATATAAATCACATTCATGTATTCATAGGCTCCATTCATATCTGTATTATTTCACTGTAAATGAAACTAATGGACAGATTTATGCTAAGAAAGTTAAACGCCTTTGGTGATTTAACTTTCTGGGGAATTTTGAAAATTGTTTGCAGTTTATTTCATGGTCTATATTTGACAATATAGACTTTCATTAATGAATTATTTTACAAATAGGATATTTTTATTTTTATATTTTATCCACACACACAATGTAAACTCCCAACACTTATGTTCACGGTGCCCTGAAAATGGATTTTTATAAAATAATAAAATTAAGAATGACAAAATCCACTCTTTGTCATCACACAATCTTAGCAAAGAACTGTGTTTTGCCAATAAATTGTAAATAATCTTAATCTTAATCTTAGTTAATATTCTATGACATTCATTCTCCACATTTTTCGGTTGTTTTTCTCTTTTATTTCTCCTTATATACCATTTTCCAAATTTTACTTCCAACCCATTCCAAATAAATCAAACCAATCCCTGCGGTTCTGCTCATTGCTACTGACATTCACTTATTTCTCCCCAGAGTCCCTTTAATTATGCTTACACCCTGAGTGTTGAGTTAGCAGCAAAAATGCCATAAATTATCTAAATACTTATGACAGAAATTAACTTTAAATGCAGAATGAGACACGTAATAAAACAATTTTCAAACCAGCTTGCTTCATTCTGCCATATCCAATGGAGGGGTTGTATCAGTCTTTCAATCACCCCCTCCAGGTTCACAGCTCCTTTTTTATTTATTTATTTTTTAAATTTTTATCTATTTATTATTTTTTTGTGGTACCGGGGATTGAACCCAGGGGCATTCTATCTCCAAGCTCCACCCCCAGCCCTATTTTTTATTCTTTATTTTGAAACAGAGTCTTGCTAAGTTGCACACTGCCTCACTAAGTAGCTGAGGCTGGCTGTGAACCCGGATCCTCCTGTCTCAGCCTCCCAAGTACTGGGATGACAAGTGTGCACCACCACGCACAGCTCCTTTTGCACTAACACACATGAACACATGAACACATGAACACTAACACACATGAGTACATGCCACAACTCACGGGTTGCCCATCCCACTTGCTGGCACCCCAGCCACCGTGCTGTGCTGTCTCCCTCTGGACACAGCCTGACATGACAAACCCTCCTCTCCAACTAACTGGGTTTGGATATGTTGAGATGTCCCTTTACTTTCATGACCACGTGACAGTAGCGAACCACTCACTGGGTGTTTTAATGAGCTGCATGGAAAAACGGTGCCCCTCTGTTCGTACTCTATGCATTCATCTGCAGGCTGTGTGCTCCTTGATAGAAGTTCTTCCACTGGAGCACCTTGCACTGTTTCTCTTAAACTCATGGCGGAGTGGCATGATACCTATATAAAATGTCACTGGGAAGGTAGAGGCTAATAATATGATAGACTTGCAAGGTTGTCCTAAGATATCAAAATTTAATTTTAGGGCACAGGAAAAAAAAAGTCATGAGATTATCTTAAATGGATGTGACAAGACACACTTATTTTTAAAGATCATTCTTGGCCAGGCATGGTGGTGCAGGCCTGTCATCCCAGTACTTTGGAGGCTGAGACAGGAGGATCACAGGTTTGAGGTCATTCTCCACAACTTAGTGAAACCCTGTTTCAAAATGAAATTAAAATAGGGCTGAGGGTGTAGCTCAGAGATAAAATGCCCCTGGGTTTGATCCCCAGTGCCACAAATAATAATTAATAATAATAATTATTATCACTCTTATTGTCATGGAGAGGACTGAGCACGTAGAATAGAAGCAGGAGGATCATCGTCCCAGAGACAAACCTAAGGATGGTCTATCCTAACAAGGTGGCAATGGAGACACAGAAAGTAAAATACCAGATGCATTTCACAGATAAAAGTGACTCAAGGCAAGATTGATGGGATGAAAAGGAAGGAGAAGGAGAGAGAGAGAGAGAGAGAGGGAGAGAGAGAGAGAGGTATCAACCATGGTGCAGCATATTCTGGGGATTTGGGTGCTGTTTAATGAGATGGGGTGACAGGGAGTGGAATACATGCAGCCTTGTGAGTCAGAAACCTGATTTAGCATGGAAGTTACCTGTTCACCTGACACTAGCAACCCTCTTCCAATGTCCCATCAAATATGTGAAAAATACAAATTATTCAAAGGGCAGGCCAAATGCTTGGAAACCCTGACAGAATCCTGATGAACCCTCATGAGATCAACAGCACATTTACTTGGTAAACACTATCAACACTGAATCTCTCAGATTTTCAACTTTTCTATTTTATTTCACTAAAAGTCATTAATTCCACTTTCCTTTCTTTTTTTTTGTGGTACTAGGGATTGAACCTAGAGGCATTCTACATCTGAGCTACACACTCTACCCTTTTTATTTTCTGTTTTGTTTTGAAACAGGGTCTCACTATGTCGCTAAAGCTGCCCTCAAACCTGTGATCTTCCTGTCTCAGCCTCCTAAGTACAGGGATTACAGGTTTGTGCCACTGCACCCAGCTCCAAAAATATTTTTAAATGAATTGAAACTTTGGAGAAACAGAAACCAAGATAAAAATAAAACTATTATTTCTAATAACAAAAGGCATAATTCACATAATTATGTATATTCTTTAATTTTTACACATTTTATATGAATAGCATGATACTATATACATAACTCTCTAAACTATTTTGTTCATAAAGCACTCCAGAAAAATTCCAAGTTTCATAAGTGATTAATAAGACCCCACTTTCTAATTTTGCACTATAAGTATGGTACGCTTTCAGCATAGTTACTTACCAATTTGCTTAAGAGGAGCCATTCACCAAGGGTTCAGTGGAAACTTGTTGATAATAGAATAAACAAAATGCTGGTTTCTTCTGCTTCTTTCATGATTTATTTAGGCTCTTAGTTTCTACACAGGGAAAGAGGCTCAGGTTCACTTCAGCCTCCCTCTGACAGGTGATATAAATGTGCTCCTCTGGAGAAGAACAGTGATAGGTAAGTGTTCGGTTCCCCAGGGGATCCCCCTACCCCTCGGGCCCTATTGGAGGCCTGCCTGGGACTCTCCATCCTCATCGTCTAAGACAAGGAACGGCTGTCCTCAGTGCTGGGAGAATGACCCACTTCCATTCAGTTATTATCCATGGAAATGACCTCCCAAAATCCTATCACTAAAATATTTACAACATCATAATTGCATTATACTTTGGGGAACATTGGAAGGAAAAATGTCACTGAAACCATGACAGAAGCTAGTTTGTAAAGAATGTAACTCTTGACAACGTTATAATGACTTTGAGGAAAAATATACAAGAAGAGGTATTTGCCTCTTTTTCCAGGTATGTGAACAAAGATTAAATACTTTAGGACGTACAGAAAAAGGAATTCTGACCCATACATTTAGAAAGACAAGTAACTCAAATAAAACCACACAACATAGAAAAATCAAGGCTTTGTCTTCCCAGTAGATAAGGCCGACATCTTTCCAGTCAGACCTCCATCCATATCCATGGGTCCCATGTCCACAGATTCAACCAACTGCAGATCAAAAGCACTTCAGGAAAACATGTCTGTACTGAACGAGGAGAGACTTTTGCTCTTCTTCATCACTGTTCCCTAAATGATTATAACTTAACAAGCATTTACACATCATTTATTTACATTGCATTGGGTATTATAAATAATTTAAAGATCATTTAAAGTATACAGGATGTGCATACGTAATATGCAAATACTACACCTTTTTGTGTAAGGAACTTGAGCTTCTGGGTTTTGCTGTCTACAAGGATGTTAGAATGAGTCACCCAGGTTACCAGGGGACTAGTATGCGAAGAAGAACAGGTTATCCCTCATCCAAATCTTCTTTGTGCATTTTATGCCATTTTTCATACATGAGATATATAGTTAGCTATAATTAATTATGTAAATAATCCATGCTATTTTGAAGTTATTTCTACAATCTATGTGAGTTTGAAAAAAAATCTCATGCCTCACTGTGTGTTCAAATGTACATGTAGCCATTTATTCCGCGTACAGGCAGTGCAAGTCCTAGACAGGCGTCGTGAGCAACATCACTTTGTCTTAGATATCCAGGAAAAGGAAGAAAGCCACTGTTGTGGTCTGGTCAGCATTCTCCACAGCTATAATCTTTTTTTTTTTTTTTTTTTTGCGGTACTGGGGATTGAACCCAGGGGCGTTCTACCTCCGCGCTACACCCCTGGCCCTATTTTTTATACTTTATTTTGAAACCGGGTCTAATGAAGTTGCGAAGGGCCTCAATAAGTAGAGAGAGAGAGAGAGAGAGAGAGAGAGAGATACAAGGAGAGAGAGAGTGAGAGAGAGCTGAGGCTGGCCGCGAACCCGGATCCTCCGGTCTCCGCCTCCCAAGTACTGGGATTACAAGTGTGCGCCACAACGCCTGGCCACAGCTTTAATCTAAAGACTTGACCACATAACTTAGAGAAAGGGAGATTTATTAGCTTACGGTTTTCCTTGGAGGTATTGGGGTTCAGACCAAACCTGGTCACATCTTTATTTCAGGTCAGTGAAACTGATTGGAGACTCTGGCCTCAAAGCCTGTTAGAGAATAAATTTAGACTGTTTAAATCCACTAAACTGATTGTAATTTGGTTAGATAGCCACAAGAATCTAGTACAACCCACTTTCTGTCAGAGAAATGAAGGCAGAACAGGAAGACAGCAGCAGCTGGTGTTACTAAGCACCTGCCCCAGTCACAGTCAGAGACCACGGTGATGACGTGTGAACTCAGGATCTCAAGTGTTTATAGGTTAAGGGAAATAAAGCTTGCAGAGGCCCTCTCTGTACTATAATTAAAAGCAGGCTTTTCAAGGAAGCTGCATTACAGGACAGGAAGGAAGGAGACATGCAGTCTCTTAACACCTGTGGCCTGAAAATAACACACTACACACTTGCTCAAAGTTCTGGAAGAGAGGCTTGGAAATACAGGCTAGCAAAGGACGTGTGGTGAGCACTAAGGTTCCCGCCATAACCATAAAAACAATTCCCAAAGGGAAAAGTGCATATTAAAAACCCCGTATACTAAGCCAGGCATGGTGGCGCACGCTTGTAATCCCAGTACTTGGGAGGCTGAGACCGGAGGATCAAGGTTCATGGCCAGCCTCAGCTACTTAGTGAGGCCCTCTGCAAATTAGTGAGACCCTGTTTCAAAATAAAGAATAAAATATAGGGCTGGGGGTGTAGCTCAGAGGTAGAATGCCCCTGGGTTCAATCCCCGGTACCGCAAAAAAAAAAAGTATACTTATGCAATGTCAAATTTGTATATGCACACATGTGTTTGTATGTATTGTATATTTATAAATATGAAATATGTGTCAACACTAATTGATCTAAATAGATATTAAAAATATTAGAAATTTATTAAATAAAATAGCATCTACTCAGATAAGTACTGGGGATACAGCAGAATATCAAACAACGACAACAAAAAATCTTCCCTCTCCTCAACAGAGCTTCTGTTTCTGTGCACATTGTACATATTGCATGGGGCTTTTCAGACAGTATGAAATTTGCATGATCATAGGCAGCCAGCCCTACCTAAAGTTGGTCTGTGTAGAGGTCTGGATTAAGAATGGTCTCCTAACCTTCAAGGAAACAAGGTACCAACATTGGAAGAGGGCTTGGTTGCTAAGGAGGGATCCCTGGTGGAATGACCTTGGCGACCCTATAGTTCCTCTCTTCCCCTTGCTTGCTCTCAGACTTCCAGCCTCTGTGATGTGAGAGCAAAATCTTGTGCTTTCCCACTCTCTACCTCTGGCCTCCACGATGTGAGAGCTTTGCCCTCTCTCTCTCTCCTTCCCGCTGCCATGCCTTGGGCTCAGCAGACGCCAGCCTCACATGTACTGAACCCCCACACCTCCAGAAACTGTGAGGAAATAAACCTTCCTTCCTCTAAGTTGTGTGGTCAGTTGTTTGGATTATGGCGTGAGAATGCTGATGAAGACAGCCCATGAAAAATACAATGATTTGAGTAATCATCAGGCTGATTTTGAAGATTTTGGTAAACTGTGGGTGGGTTTGGGAATGCTATTAATTGGTTCTCTGTTCTACTTTATCATTACTCTTTTGTTTTTAGCCATATAAGAATCTAATATTTTTCCTTTAACTGTTTAATTTCTTCTCATTTATTTCTTTTGTTAAATAAGTCTCTTTATTCTGATAGATATAATGAGGCTTTTTAATTAAAGTATTCAACTCAACGCACTATTGGCAAGATAATTTTATTCGATTTTGTACAATCTGTCAAGTAGATGAAATTTTTAACCTATTGCCCAAGTCATACCAATATTTTCTTAAAAAACAAGTTTACTTTGAATGTTATCCAGCATTCTTGTAAATGTTTATCTGACTCGTTGTATAACTCTGAATACTGTCGTCTCACAACTGCTTCTACATTTTCATAATACACCACCTTCACAGTATTTTTCTCAGAATTACTGGTCATGAGAAAAAGAAAAACTTAGCTGGGCATGGTGGCACATGCTTGTAATCTCAGTACTTGGGAGGCAGAGACCGGAGGATCAAGGTTCATGGCCAGCCTCAGCTACTTAGTGAGGCCCTCAGCAACTTCGTGAGACCTGGTTTCAAATTAAAGTATAAAAAGTAGGGCCAGGGGTGTAGCTCAGAGGTAAAATTCCCCTGGGTTCAATCCCCAGTACCGCAAAAAAAAAAAAGAAAAGAAAAAGCAAAACTTAAAATGAGGAGCACCTTGCATGGCTCAAAATTTAATGTTTTCTAAAGAAAGAATTTGTTCCTCAGCCAAAGAATTGGCGATGATGAAGATACAATGAGACTGTTGGTGAAAGAATAAAAATGTCTGGCAATCTTTATAATTGGAAGACATCAAAAATACACATTTGTTAAACAACCGTATTTGTTCAGTGTTATCCACAGGCAGGACAGTTACTTCAATCACTCCTGCATCTCCTCTTTTGACGTTTTCTTTGACATGGTCATTTTCCCTAGGAAAACTTATATTTACTGATAGTGTAAACTAATGATTAATGCTTGATGACTAGTGAAGAAAAATAAATAAAAACCAGAATACCAAACCAATGTTTCCGAGTGGTGTACTTCCCTCAACTAACTGCTGAGGGAAAATACAAGGGAGGCTTTGCCATCCCTTTATAAGTGATCCTCAAAAAGTCACTAGCAAAAAATTCCTTTTTCATGAAAACTTTAGAATGAGTAATTAAAATGTATCTATAATATTCTTAAAATAGATTTTACTTTGTACCAATAGATGTGTTATTTAAGTAGAAATCAACTTCCTGTGGTATACGAAGAATGCCATTTCTTATTCCATGAACGAGTATCATGGTAGCCTTCTCTTTACATTCAACATATGCTTTACTTTTAAAATGCAGTTAAAAAATCATTACTCAAGGTCTTAGTACAAATGCCCAGAAAGGAAATAATCCTCCAGAAAGTGTGAATCCACATTATAGGTTTATAAAAAATCATCTGTTTATAATTATTCCCTACTATATATTTAAAAAATTATGTATGGTATTATGAAGGAAAGGGGGTAGATTTAAGATCTAGAACAGTCAACAGCACAATAAGAATGCAAAGATCCACCATGCACACACATAGAGACACATCACTTTTCAACCACCATGCTTTGTCCTTTGGTCTTGGGGCAACCTTTGTGTAGGTTCCCAACCCTGAGTGCCCTTGAGGAGGGACAAAAAGATTTTCTCCTATAGGCAAAAACCAAACTACATTTATACTTCTCATGACCTAACTGAGAATATTGATTTTACATTTTTAAAGTTAAAAGAGAAGTAAGCTAAGTGACAGACAGTTTTGGCCTGCAAAGCCAAAAAATATTTACTATCCGATTACATACAGAAAAATGGTTTCAATTCCTGCTTCAACTGAGGACAATCATTTTCCATCATCCACATAAATGGTTTTTTTTCTAAAAAGACCATGAAAATTGACAATGGATACAAAATTTAATTCAATAGAGTTTAATAGAGTTTCATTCAATGCAACAGATTGTTTTCAGTTACTATTTGCAAGGTACCTAGGAAACCTTGAAACTACAATAAGTACCTAAGCGAGTAGACTTGGTTTCTAAGAATTCATTTGTTTCTTATTTTTATGGATGGTAAATTGACAGTGTCTAGCAAAGACATCAAAACTTTTCAAATGCTGTTACAGCTCCATTCTTACCCAAAGAAGAAAGGTCGACCGACCTGCCAAAATTAGTCCAGTTTTACCATCCTTTGCCAAACGCGTAAGCCCCCAGTAAGCCATGTGTCCCTCATGCTATTTCCAGGAACTTCCTTGGGTCTGTCCATAACCTACGCCACTTCTCTGACACAACTGGGCTGTAAACATGACACTGTCTACCTAATAAAAAGTATTGTCCAAAGTATCTAAGTAACTCATGCAATTCAATAGCAAAAAATTAATAATCCAATTTTAAAAATAGGACAATACCTGAGTAGACATTTTCCCCAAAAATATATGCAAATGGTCAATAAGTATCCAAATGGGGCTTAACATTAGTAATCATCAAGAAAAATGCATATCAAAGCCACAATGCATTATTACCTCACACCTGTTACAATAGTATCAAAAACGTAAGAGATAATTTGTGTTGTTAAGGGTGTGAAAAAAGGGAACCATTCTACACTGTTTGGAGGCAATGTAAATTGATACAGCCATTATGATTAATATTATACAGATTCCTTAAAAAGCTGAAAAATGGAACTACTGTGCAGTACAACAGTCTCACTTCTGGGTATATAGTCAATGGAAATCAAATCAATATCTTAAGGAGATATGATCAATGCTCATTGCAGCATTATTCACAATAATTGAGCTGGGGAAATAACCTACATGCCCATTATCAATATATGAATGAGTAAGAAATTGCAGTACATGTACATAGTAGAATATTATTCAGCCACCAAAAAGAAGGAAATCTGTCATTTGCAGCAACACTGGCGAACCTGAAGAACATGATGCTGGCAGGAATAAGTCAGACACAGAAAGAAAAATGCTGTGTGATGTCACTCATGTGGAATCAATAGAAGTTGAGCTCACAGAAGCAGAGAATGAGGTGGCGGTTGCCATGGATGGAGGAGTAGGGGAAATGGGAATATATTGTTCAAGTGAACAAATATTCATTATGAGATAAGCAAGTTTTGAAGGACTAATGTACAACATGGATGGTGATATGTTAGCTAATTTTATTATTTGAATCAAATATATACTATATATGTATAATATACATATATGTACAATATATATGTGCATATATACAATCATGTTGTATACCTTGCATATATTCCATCTTTATTTGACAAATAAATACAATAAATACTTTTTTTTGAGGTACTGGGGATGGAACCCAGGGGCATTCTAACTCCGAGCTACACCCCCAGCCCTAATTTTTATTCTTTATTTTGAAACAGGGTCTCACTAAGTTGTGGAGTGCCTCACTAAGTAGCTGAGGCTGGCCGCGAACCTACGGTCCTCCTGTCTCAGCCTCCTAAGTACTGAGATTACAAGCATGTACCACCACGCCCTGCAAATAAATACTCTCAAATGAAAAGGAAGTAAAATTATATCCTATGAAGGAAATTATTTGCTAATAATATACCTGATAAGGGATTTGTACCTAAAATTTTGAAAGACCTAATACAACTCAATAATAAAAAATAACCAAATTTTAAAAAGCAAAGGATATACATGGGTATTTCTCCCAAGAAAGCATACAAGTGAGCACTGAGTAAATTAGCATGTTTTCAAAGTCATTAGTCATTACAAAATGTAAATCAACCCACACTAAGATAGTGTTTCAGATCTGCAGGACCCTACCTCTGGAGTCAGAACGCCAGTTGGCAAATGGCGATAAGCAGGATTCAGTAACAGGAGCTTTCATACAGCGCTGGTCGGGATGTAAAATGTTGCTACAACTTCCGAAAGTAGCCTGGCAACTCCTTTCCTAGTTAAACATTGATTTGATGTATGAGCCGGCAATTCCCCTTGTAGACATAGATCCAAAAGAAATGAAAACGTATATGCACAAAAACTTCCACATGGACATTTATGGTAACATTATTCTTAAAAGCCAGAAGACAGAAACAACTCAAATGTTCAAGAAACAGGTAAACAAAAAATGTGGACTATTCATATCGTGGAATGCTACTCATCTATAAAAAGGTAATGAAGTATTGATACACTACAACACTGATGAACCTTGAAGATATTGAAAGAAGCCAGACAACAAAGCAAGGTGTTCTATTTATAATAGGCATAATATAAAGGTGGAGAAGAGGGCTGGTGGAAAAGGTACAGAGATTCTTTTTACGTGAGTTGCGTGAATAATAGAAATGTTCCACCATCTTGGAGGCTGGAGGTCTGAGGCCAGGTGTTGGCACAGCTGCTTCCTCCCACGGAGCCGAGAGTTCTGTCCCTGTCTCTTGCTTAGTGTGTGCTGGTTCCCTGCCAACCTGGGCTCATCCTGATTACTGTCTTCTTGGCACACACGTTTCTCCCTGTGTGAGTGTCTTTTGTAAGGAACCCAGTCCTATTGGAGTAGGGTTCATCCCAGTGATTCCAATATGGAATCTTTTCAAGAGCTATAATTAAAAAGCTCAATATTTCACAAATCAGGGTTTAGAGTTGGAGATCACAACACATTACACCTGCAAAATAGGATGGATTCCCAAGAAGCAACATTGAATAGAAAAAGTGCATCAATGCTCAGACAGTTCTTGAAAAGAATCTCAAAATGGGGCTGTGAAGGAATTACTAATTATCTCCCCACTGATGTTCTGGTTATGTGTAACTGTAGAAAAGGGAGCTGAACATGCAAAATACAAATCAACTAAAGCAGTATTTGCCATCTTTGAAACTAAATAGTTAGGAAAGTTAGAATAACCATTTTTCATGAGAATAAATCCTGGTAGAGGATGTCATATTTGAAAGCTGGGATACCTCTTAAGTCATCATTCAGTATCATGAATTGTAATTATTCAAGGCTAAGATAGAGATGTCAGGAATTCCACATTGTTTCCTTTCTAAGTCTTTGGTCGAATGTATTGACTCTTCTTTTTTTGAAGAATCACATCATATTGCCCCCAAATGCATGCTATGTTGAATGTGAAATTTCATAAGAAAAGATACCAAGGCTAATTAGCAAATAACTGAAGGCAATCCCTGAATTACACTAAGAAATCCCTCTTCTGGCTTCATTGTACAATGAAACATGATTGTAAAAGACATGACTGCACAGAGAGAAGATGAAAGATAAAGAGGGAATACAGCATAATTAGACTCAAGTGGTAGGAGAACTTATCAAAGTTTATGTCTATGAAGTAGAAGCATGGACGTTGAACCCCAAAATAATTGTAACGGAAAACTCTCACCAACCAAAATACAAAAAGAAGGACGGGAAAGTTAGAATGGAAAATTCCCAAGTACCTCCTTTTTCCTATCTGGTTCACAGCTGTGCTCCAACTTCGCATTGTAATGAAAACAAATTACTTCTTGATTTTGTTCACTCAAATTGACAGCCCATTTTCTAAAAGAGGATGTTATTTTAATAGCTAATAAAAAAAGTCAAAAGCCAGCACAACCCTCTCCCTGTGGGGTAGATGTCCAATATAGTTGTACTATTTTATGAGGGGAGTCATACATTAAGGAGGCACTTAAAAAATGGGCATGCCAAGTGGAAAGCTGTAGGGGTTCTCTGCTTCACCATGAGAGCATGGGAAGCATCGCTGAATTCCAGAAGGATGGCACAAAGTAACCAAGGATGTAGAGGTAAATGGATTAGGGTGTTCTGTATCACATTTCATGCCTTTTCCAATTGGCCATCCCTTAAGGCAGATACAACTTTAATATTGAATTATTAAAGATGGAAGCAGATGATTGTGCCCATTGTGGTTAGCACCAAGGACATTCTTTTTATATTAGAACACACACACACACACACACACACACACACACACATACACACACACCAGTTATCAGTTATTAATATGACTAATACAGTATTATAGATTCCACTATGTAGAGACAAAGGATTTTTTTTCTTTTTGTTGAACCTGGGAACTTTCCTTCCTGTCCTGCTAAAGAAGAATTATGAGTTGAATTCTGTTGCCCTGAAAATGCTGAAGTTTTCACCCCTTGTACCTCAGAACACAATCTATTTACCAATGCAGCTGTGGCTGATGTAATTGGTTCAATTAAGATGAAGTCATACAAAGGTCATGCGAAAACATGGACTAAGGAAAAGACCCTATGACCATGAAGGCAGACATTGGCCTCTATGGCTACAGGCCAAGGACCGAAGGGTGTGGCATCAAAGCTAACAACCAGGCATGCATCCGTATCCTCCTGCAGTATTTGGTATATCACGGGCCTACTAACATGTTGGTTTTTACTTCTAATCTTCAGAACCTTGAGACAGTTCATTTCTATTTTAAACCACCCAGTTTGTAGCCGTTGGTTATAGCAGTCCCAGGAATCTTATCAAAAGGTTACTTTTTTTGTTTTGTTGTTTTTATTATCAGAATGAGATGTTTCAACTCCATTTGAATTTGTAAAGGACCCTAAACAATGTATTTTAGAAGCCCTGGAAAATAGTGACTGCATACTAAATCATGTTAGGATCAAGACCATACGACATTTGCAATTCAGAAAACTTTTTTTGACTTTCTTTGCCTTGTTGCCTCTGATCTCATTCATTCTGAGGATGACCACTGACGCATTCTGTGGATCTGGGTCCACTTAGGCTGCTAGCAAAATAATGTAAAAATGGGTGGCTAATGAAGGAACTGTCTTTGCTCCTCACCATTCTGGAGGCTGGGCAGTCCAAGATCAAGACGCCAGCAAGCCTGTGCCATTTGTTATCTGCTTTGAAGATGGTAGCTTCTGGCTGCATTTCATCTGACAGGAGGGAGGCAGAGCCTCTTTGAAGCCTCTTTTATAAGGAAGGCTGCCTCCCTTGTGATGACAGAGCTCTTACAACCTATTCACCTCCTAAAGTCCCCTCCTTTTAATACTGTAGTATTGGGGGTTGCATTCCCAAAATGACTTTGGGGAGGACACCAGGATTCCTGCCCCCGAATTCATGTCCTCCTCCTTTCCTGTAAAATACATTCTATCCAATAATCCCAAAGTCTTAACTTGTTCCAGAACTAACTCAAGTCTAAAGTCAAGAGCCTCATTCAAATATCATGTAAATCAGAGACTCCAAGGTGTGTTTCCTGCAGAGGCAAATTCCCTTCCAGCTGTGAGCCTGAGAAGCCGAACATGTCAGTAAAGATTGACTTTGGTAGTTAATTGCATTGAATCTGTAGGTCATTTTTGGAAGAATGGACATTTTGATATTTATTCTGCCAAAGTCATTCTTCACTAACATAGAAAAGTCTGTCCTTAAATTCATTTGGAACAACGAAAAACCCAGAATAGCCAAAGTAGTTCTCACCAACAAGAACCATGCAGGAGGCATCACAGTACCTGACTTCGAACTACACTACAAAGACATTGTAATAAAAACAGCATGGTATTGGCACAAAAGCAGACACATAGACCAATGGAGCAGAATATAAGACTCTGAAACAATCCCACAAACGTACAGCCAATTGATTTTTGACAAAGGGGCTAAAAACATCCACTGGAAAAAAGATAGCCTCTTCAACAAATGGTGCTGGCAAAACTGGCTAACCATATGCAGAAAAATAGAAATAAGCCCCACCTTCTCACCTTATACAAGAGTCAACTCAAGATGGATCAAAGACCTAGAAATTAGACCACAGACCTTGTAGCTACTCTAAGAGGGGATAGGTCCAACACTTCAACACGTAGGCACAGGTAAAGACTTCCTCAACAAGACCCAAAGGCACAGGAAATTAAAATGAGGATCAATACATGGGATTGCATTAAACTGAATAGCTTTTGTGCAGCAAAGGAAACAATCAAGAACCTGAAAAGAGAGCCGACAGAATGGGAGAAGATTTTTGCCAGCTACTCCTCTGATAGAGGACTAATATCTAGAATATACAGAGAACTTAAAAAAATCACCACTAAAAAACAAATAACACAATAAAAAAATGGGCAAGTGAACTAAATAGACACTTCACAGAAGAAGAAATACAAATGGCCAATACATGTATGAAAAAATGTTCAACATCATTAGCAGTCAGAGAGATGCAAATCAAAACTACCCTGAGATTTCACCTAACCCCAATTAGAATGGCAATCATTAAAAACACAA